>JANVFO010000178.1:0-18672 GCA_027919855.1 Lentinula guzmanii | reverse complement strand
AAAAAAGTGGCTGCTTTGACCACAATTGCTGCTGCCACTGCATTAACAATGCACTGTACGGTGGAAGTTTGTCTCGACACCCACTGATGGATGGAATGTGGAAAGGACACTTATGGTTGAGGGAGCTCCTTGCTGGTGAGTAAGATACTCTATTTTATTGCTCAGTCTGACATTTATATTTAGGCAGAAATGAAAGGTTCGATGAATGTTTGGAATGCAAAAGAATACTTTCCGGCTATTGGTCCGGGAGCTATTTCCACAAGTAGTGGTCTATCTGATAGCCGATATGTATCTTTGGAAGTCAAGTTGCAATATTCTTGCGTGCATGTGTCTCAAATGGCAGTAACGGAGCTACAAGAATGCTTTATGCAAGGGGCAGAAGGCTGCCGCATACTTTGGATCATAAAACTCCCGAGCTACAAAGAAGAAGTTGAATCGAGCAAGACGAACATCCACCAATTGCATTGACCTTGCTACTATAATCGAGACTGCGCCATATGAATGCCTCATTTCTGGGATACGATGAACCTGTTCGAATATCTCAATTGCAGTGTAAATCTCCATCTTCTTGTCCCGTAGAAGATGTATCCGTATTTGTTACGACCAGGCCAAGTCAAACTCCCGCGGCCCGACGATTGTTTTTCCGGTATTTCGACTTCATCATTTTTCTTCCGTCGCGGAGCTTACCTCCGCGATCCTTTACACTTCGCGTTTATATCCCTCACACTTAGCCGACTTTTATATATCCTTTTATATCATTTCCTTTATACTTTCCCCTTTTATCTTCCACATGTTCGACCATACTATTCTAGGATACTATCGCTTAGCGACCCTTAGGTAGCGACTACAGTATAAAGCTACGAGAGTAGAATAGTTGGTCCTAGTTTAAATATCGACTTTGATAGCGCACTCATACAGTGTATTTCAAATAGAGTTAAATCTCAACCTCATCCTAAGTACGATCGCGTGAGTTTCTCCCGCGATCGGAATTACCCTCAACCTCGCTTTCGGACAGCGGCGTGTCGGGGACGCTATTAATAGTAGCGTCAACGTCCGACTACCTCTCCGTAGGTCCACCCAACCCTCACCGGGATTTATCTTGGTGTTCGGTCTTTTACCCCGCGGACTTATAGTCCGCGATCCAACTTATCCCTACGACCCGTGCATGATCATAACAGTATATTTAAACTGAAACCCGGCACATCGTATTCCATCACTCTTCACTTCCTTTTCCTCCATTCAAATCCTCTCTACCAAAATGGTCAATACCAGGAGCAGACGTGCTCGTACCAACACCGCAGACTCGGACAACGTTCAGGAGGAGCCAGTAATGGCAAATCCATTCGCTACCAACGCGACGGCTTTCGCGCCGTTCGCCGAGTCTATCTCTGGAACGGGACTTCCCCGTAGGCGTACCAACGCTTTCGGTCCAGCCCCGAGCCAACCCGCGACGGTACGGGTATCAAACCTTCACGCTCTTGGTTCACCAGACCAAGCGAATTCGAGTACCAAGTACTCTACACCGCTGATGGGCAACCAATCACGGTACGAACGCCGCGTAGCAATCGCACGGCGATACCAACGTTGGAGACGGCCATCCCCCCATCTCCAACAACGCTAACCCTCGCTGACAGAATGCGTCAGCAACTAACAACCCAGGCTGGTCCTTCGCGGGATCGGTCTTCATCCCTCATCCCCGCTGAGGTTCCTGAAGAACCTGAGATCGCGGAGCAAACTGAGGAGGTAAGTCCTGACTTACCAGACCACCCGGAAGACCCGGACCCTGAGGGATCTGATCCCGAAGGACCACCCGGAGGACCAGGAGGTCCTGGTGGACCGGGATCACCACCTAGCTCTCGCGGTCCTAGCCGTTCTAGGAGTCCTCCAGGGGGACCAGGTAGCAATCGCACCGACATCGCGGAACAGCGAATCATCGAGCTGTTCACTACCTTTAGAGGCACCCTCGACAATCTCGGAGGTGCTATCACCGAACTATCCACGAATCAAAATCGTGGACCGACAGAGACCGCAAGGTCAAAAGTTAAGGACCCGGAGGTTTTCGACGGTTCTAACCCGCGGAAACTGAAAGGTTTCCTCGTTTCATTATCTTTGGTCTTTATTGACCGCCCAACGTATTTTACTGATCAAAGGAAGATCAACTATACGTTGTCTTATCTAGGTGGCGCCGCAAAGGAGTGGTTCGAACCAGACATTCTGGATCCGGATCTCGCGGAGATGCCCGCCTGGACGTCCTCCTTCGCGTCGCTGGTGAAGGAACTACAGGACAATTTCGGTATGTACGACGCAGGGAGAGGCCGAGGATAAACTCGGGACGTTGAGGATGAAGGAATCCGACAACGTACGGACTTACAACATCCGTTTCAACACTCTCGCGGCGTCTACAAACTGGGACTCCCAAGCCCTTAAGTGGGCATATCAACGCGGCTTGGCAAGCCGTATAAAAGACGAAATGGCCCGTCTTCCAGAGCCCGCTAATCTCGCGGACTACCGGAAAGAAGTCCTTCGCGTGGACAACCGGTACTGGAGACGGGAAGAAGAGCGGAAACGCGAAAACGCCCGTTCGACGGTGCGACTTCATTCTCGAAGCGTCGACTACATCCTCGAAGAACTCGCCAAGTTCTTCTCCATCACCCTCCTCCGCGGCCTTCTCGACTAAAGGATCGGGAAAACAAGGTAAGCCTAGCGGAGGCAACCACTCGTCTTCGACGGTTCAGCATCGACGCGATCGTCGATCGCTGCTAACCTAGGTTCGACGGCAAACTCCTCCCTAGCGAGGCGGAGCGCCGGAAGAAGTTGGGTCTTTGTGGTTTCTGGCGGGAAGCATAGGTTTGAAGATTGCGAGCGGAAGAAGGCTCGTGAGACTCGAGGCCGAGCTGCAGAGACGCAGGAGAGCGTAGAGACGACTTCCGTGGATTCGGAAAACTGATCAGCAGCTCCTGTACCCCGGTACGACACGGGAGTTGCGTTGATTCAGATCGTACCACGCGGGAAGTAAAACTCAACGCGTCCACTCTTTCATATGACGAACAATCTTTCACTTTATCGCTAACTTTAGATTTACCGGCTCGCGGCGATTCTTCCGATTCCTCCGCCGCGACGCTATCTTTATCTCTTTACTTGATTCTGGTTCTACTGATTGTTTTATTGACTCGCTTTTTGTAAAAGCAAATAGTTTACCAACTTCACCCATTCCTCCAATCAATCTCCGCCTTTTCGATGGTTCATTGTCACCTAAGCCGATCGTCGAGACTACCACTCTCAACGTTCGATTTCCCTCTGGCGAGCTGCTACTACTGACATTCTATGTCACCTCACTCGACTCCTCTTGCAAAGCTGTATTAGGTTACAGTTTCTTAACCCGCTACAATCCGTTGATTGACTGGGTATCTCGAAACATCACTTTCCGTTCCACTAAGCAAGTTGAGTCCCTCACCCCGACGTCCTCAACTCCGCGGGAGATATCCCGGAGTTAACTGATCCTGCGCCGGATCAGCCTCACCCCAATCGATCGAAGAAGACTTCGCGCCCTTCCTCTCGATCGCGCTCTCGCCCTCACCTCATCCATTATCGGACAAATTCCTCTTTGAACCCATCTACACCTATCCCTCGGTCGCTCAATTGGCCGCTTCAAGCTCGAAAATCCGAAGTCGACATCGCTCTAGTAAACGCGGTCCTTTTCAACCGCGCATGTAAGGCCGCTAAATGCGAACCTATTTTACTACGAGCGATCCATTCTGAAGTTTCAGCGCGAGCTGCTTCAACCTCACCCGACTCCGCGGAGACGAAAACCGATACTTCCAGCTTACCGCCGGAGTATGCGGAATTCGCCGACGTATTCGACGAAGTGGATTCCGAAGTGCTGCCAGAGCACCGCCCTTACGACCTCAAGATTGATTTGGAGCCTGGCGCCGAACCCCCGATCGGTCGCCTTTACCCTCTTTCCTCAAAGGAACTTGAAGCTCTTCGCGAGTTTATCGACAAGCACTTGGAAACAGGTGCTATCCAACCATCCACCTCTCCTCACGGGGCTCCGGTACTTTTTGTGCCGAAGAAGGATGGAAAACTCCGTCTCTGTGTAGACTTCCGCGGTCTTAACAAGATCACCAAAAAGACCGTTATCCTTTACCCTTATTTCTGATCTCTTGGACGCTCCTAAGAAAGCTAAGTTTTATACCAAACTCGATCTCACTCACGCATATCATCTAGTCCGAATCGCGGAAGGCGACGAATGGAAAACCACCTTCAGGACCCGTTGGGGTTCCTATGAATGGAAGGTTATGCCATTTGGCCTTACTAACGCTCCCGCGGCCTTCCAGCGTTTCGTCAATCACATTTTCGCTGACCTTTTAGATGTTAATGTTATCGTCTATATCGACGATATACTCATTTACTCGGACGACGAGAAATCTCATCGCGAACATGTCCGCGAGGTTCTCCGTCGACTCCGTAAACATCGTTTGTTGCGAACCTCGCCAAATGCGAATGGGGTGTAGACACGGTCGAGTATCTTGGTATATTCTTTCTCCGGAGGGCTTAACGATGTCGAAAGACAAAGTTCAAGCTATCGTTGACTGGCCGGTTCCCCGAAAAGTCAAGGACGTTCAATCTTTTTAGGTTTCGCTAATTTTATCGACGTTTTATTTATAATTATAGCGAAATCGTACTTCCGATGACGCGGCTCACGCGAAAGGACGTATCATGGTTATGGTCCAAGGAGTGCCAAGAAGCTTTCGACAAACTCAAGGACAGCTTCGTTCATGCTCCCATCCTCGCACACTGGCAACCTAACCTACCCCTTATCGTCAAACCGACGCGTCGGACTACGCGCTAGCCGCGATCCTCTCGATCCTCCTACCGGACGGAGAGATTCATCCAATCGCTTTCCTATCCCGAACCTTCCAGGCTGCAGAGCTTAACTACGACACTCATGACAAAGAGCTCCTCGCTATTTTCGAGGCTTTCAAAGCTTGGCGTCACTATCTCGAAGGATCGGGCGACGCGATCGATGTGGTTACTGACCACAAGAATCTCGAATACTTCTCGACCACCAAAATCTCACGCGGCGACAAGTCCGCTGGTCAGAATTCCTCCACCAGTTCAATATGGTGATCCGCTTCCGCCCGGGTAATTGGGTGCAAAACCCGATGCCCTCACTAGACGCTGGGACGTCTATCCTAAAGAGGGGGATACCGGCTACGCGCAAGTTAACCCGCAGAATTTCAGACCTATCTTTACCAATGACAACTAACCACTTCTCTTCGAGCAACTTTTCTAGAAGGCCCGCGCTTCGCGCGGCGATCGTAATGGACTTGCAATTGCTCCATTCCACCATCCGCGATTCTATTGAACAGGATCCGGAAGCAATCGCGGGCTTAGCCCTAGCAAAGACGATTCAATACTCGTTGGACAGTAGGTGATGATGACTGCTAAAACTTGATAATCGCATTTATGTTCCTAACCATTCTAACCTTCGCCTTAAAATTTTACAATATTTTCACGATCACCCCCTTTCAGGTCATTTTGGACAGAACCGGACTCTCGAATCAATCCGACGCCATTACACTTGGCCGAAGATTCGGGAATTCGTTCGCGACTATGTCAGCTCATGTACAGTTTGCGGACGAAACAAACCCCCGTCGACACCGACCTTACGGTCTCTCAAACCTCTTCCGGTTCCCGCCCGACCATGGGATTCAATCTCGATGGACTCATCGAACAACTCCCCTCTCCGACGGACATACAGCAATTCTCGTCGTCGTCGACCGGGCCTCTAAACAAGGTATTTTCATCCCGACGAACGACAAAATCACCTCCGAAGGATTAGCGGAGTTATTCGTCCATCACGTTTTCTCCAAGCACGGAGTTCCGAACCACGTAACATCCGATCGCGGTTCAGAATTCGTGTCTGCTTTCTTCCGCGCTCTCGGCGAAGCTCTTTCTATGAAACTTCTTCACCTCAGGATATCACCCAGAAGCCGATGGACAAACGGAACGAGTCAACCAAACTCTGGAACAGTACATCCGGATTTACTGTGCATACCAACAGGACGATTGGGCGAAACTCCTACCGATCGCGGAGTTCGCGTACAACAATGCTCCTAATGCCTCTACCGGTTTATCTCCGTTCTTCGCGAACAAAGGCTATCACCCAAATATCACGGTAAGACCCGAAATTGACATTCGCTCCGACCGAGCAATGGTTGCGGTTAATCTTGATGAGCTTCACTCTTTCCTCCGAGACGAAATTACTAACGCGCAAGCTCGATACAAAGAGCAAGCGGACAGAAAACGAATTACTCACCCTGAATTCCCTATTAATTCACAGGTTTATGTGCTGGCAAAGCACATCCGGACAACGCGACCCACCGACAAATTCGCCGAAAAGTACCTCGGACCTTTCACCATACTCGAGCAAGTCGGTACTCTTTCCTACAAACTCCAACTCCGTCCTACCTAATCGTATCCACCCCGTCTTCCACGTATCCCAACTAGAGCCATACAAACCAAACACCATTCCCGATCGCGTTCAACCTCCGCCGCCTCCTGTTGAGGTCGACGGCGAGGAAGAATACAACATCGCGGAAGTATTGGACTCGAAATTGGATCGACGATACAAAAAATGTCCTTTACGATACTATTCGTTGGGCAGGATACGAAGGTACGGACGAAGAGTTCTCCTGGGTCGCCGCGAACGAAATTCACGCGGACGAACTTGTCCCAGCTTTCCACCTCCGTTACCCTCACAAACCTGGTCCACTATGATCCTTACTTATTCCTTACGTATATTCAATCCTCATTATTCTTCACGACTCTCACCTCATTTACTTATTAATCATGATTCCCTCAAAATCCATTCTTCCCCGCGGCGATCATCGTCGCGACGATCAATTACTTATAACAAAATCCTTTTTCCCCGAAATCCCCGCGATCCTCATTCCGTCATTTCCCTTACTTATGAAACTCTCAAAAAAACAACAAAACCAAATCATCATTTACAACAAAAAAAAACAACAAAAAACAAAACTACAAAAAATAAAGAGCAATCGAGTAGAGTACTAAAGTAGTGTCGCGGAGTTTACTCCGCGCGCTTTTTCCCTCGCGATTCTTTCTCTCTTCTTTTTCTTTTCTCCTTCTTCATCCTCTTCCCTTCCCATCTTCATCTTCATCTTCACTTTTTTCACTCCCTTCCATTGCTTCCATTACCCTTTTCTCCGCTCTAACCATTATCCCTAACATTTTTCTTGAACGACGAGCGATTGTCGCAGAAGCTTGACCAAGTCTTGGTTTTGCTCCGCGATCCGCGAGTTTCCGCCACTTCAGTTCCTTCAACCCTCCTCCGTTCTCCTGCTCTCGCGGCGGGTCCCTCATAAACTCCTCCTCATCCAACTTGACCCGTTTACCCCGCGGTCGGGGGCGTTTTCACGGAAATACTATTGCTTTTGCTGTGGCAAATCTCGCACGCCTGTGTTGTCCGTGTCGTCGATTGTGGACGGCAGTCGGAGGGTCGACCAATCATCACGCACGAGAACAGGGAGTGAGTTGGGAATTATCAGGGGGTGGGGGATGTCGTTGTCGATTGTGTCCAAGTCCGGACCACCTAAACAAATAAAAGAAAATTCAAGAGGCAAAACATCGAAGAGATTACTACTCACCTTCGCGATCATTTTGATCGTTCTCTTTCTTTGGTGCCTCTTGGGATCACCTTCCGCGGCTGTTCCACCACTTCATCATCCGATTCGTCGGTAATTATGGCCTTAGACTTAAAGGTTTTACGCCGGGGCTGGTTAACGGTACCAAAACTTCAACATCGAGACGGGCGGTTTCGATATCGACTTCCGACGCTTTTCCAACTCCCTCGCGGCCTTATTCTTTTCCCCCTATTCTCTTCCAATAATTTTGCGAACGCTTTACTCTGCTCTCGCGCATCCTCTATTTCTGCTAGTCGTTCTTCTTCGCGCCTTTTTTCCTCCGCGATCCGAATTTTCTCTTGTTTCTCCTCTGCTACTCTCTTCTCTTCATCAAGTACTTCTTCCTCAAATCTTTTTAACTCAGCTATCCTTTCTTCTTCCAATCGCATCGCTTCCGCGAGTTCTCTCTCCGCCGCCAACTTTTCCTCCGCGATCCTTTTTTCTTCAGCCCTTTTCTCTTCAGCTACTCGTTTTTCTTCCTCGACTCTTCTTTCCTCGGCTATTCTTTTCTCTTCTGCGACCCTCCTTTCTTCGGCGAGTCGTTTCTCTTCCTCCTCCCGCGCCGCCTCTTCCTCTAACCGTGACATCTCCGCCGTGAATTCGGCCTCTTGCCTTGCATTTTCCTCGTCCCGTAGCCGTTGACGTTCTGCCTGAGCAGCGAGTAACCGCTCGCGACGTTGTTGCGCAGTTTCGGTGTTGTTGGAAGACATGGCAGTAGGAGGGAGGACTTACCAAAATTTTTGGAGAAGGCCCTACTTTTATATCCTTCGCGACTTAAGGGCCGGCTCAACTTACAATTTTCACCAAACTTCTATCACCTATCTTCGCGTGCCTGGGACTTTTCACATCACATTTTAAGCTTTGATCCCCGTTACTTCTGATCATTCACATCCATTTTAGTCATATCACTACTCAGGATCTCGAGGGCTCGATCCTAACGGGGGGGCACTGTTACGACCAGGCCAAGTCAAACTCCCGCGGCCCTGACGATTGTTTTCCGGTATTTCGACTTCATCATTTTCTTCCGTCGCGGAGCTTACCTCCGCGATCCTTTTACACTTCGCGTTTTTATCCCTCACACTTAGCCGACTTCTTGTATATCCTTTTATATCATTTCCTTTATACTTTCCCCTTTTATCTTCCACATGTTCGACCATACTATTCTAGGACACTATCGCTTAGCAACCCTTAGGTACGATTACAGTATAAAGCTACGAGAGTAGAATAGTTGGTCCTCAGTTTAAATATCGACTTTGATAGCGCACTCATACAGTGTATTTCAAATAGAGTTAAATCTCAACCTCATCCTAAGTACGATCACGTGAGTTTCTCCCGCGATCGGAATTACCCTCAACTTCGCTTTCGGACAGCGGCGTGTCGGGGACGCTATTAATAGTAGCGTCAACGTCCGACTACCTCTCCGTAGGTCCACCCAACCCTCACCGGGATTTATCTTGGTGTTCGGTCTTTTACCCCGCGGACTTATAGTCCGCGATCCAACTTATCCCTACGACCCGTGCATGATCATAACACCATCCATTTTCGCTAGCAATGTGAAGGGTGGAAATGTGGCAATCCCGCGCTCATACGAACAGGCTATACGCGACTCAGATTTCTGGCTACCGGCGATGGAAGAGGAGTTCGGAAATCTGGTGAAACGTGGTTGTTGGGAGTTAGTCGATCCTCCCCACGATAGAAAAATTGTCGATGGTATGTGGGTTTTCGACGTGAAGGTTGATGGCAATGGCAACATCATCAAGCCCAAGGCTCGGTATGTTGGCCGTGGTGACTCTCAAGTACCCGGTATCGACTTTGACAAAGGTTGGGCGATGGTGGCAAGGATGGAATCGGTCAGAATGTCGATGGCTGTGGCCGCTGTACAGCGACTCCATGTACGCCAGTTTGACTTTTCTTCTGCGTATTTGAACGGTGTGATGGACCGGGAGCTATACATGAAACAGCCTAAGGGTTCCGTCAAGCAGGGGGAGGAAGGAAAAGTATGCTTGATGAAACATCCACTATATGGCTTTGTACAATCGGGTCACATATGGTTCAAAACGTTGGAGAAAGGTTTCAAGGATCTTGGTTTTCACTCTTCTAAAGCTGATCCCTGTGTCCGAACGCGTTCAACAGACTCCACATATTCCTTAACCACCACACATACCGATGATGTCTTTAGCGCATCCTCCTCCACTGACGAAGCGAACCGGGTCGTAGCTGAGTTCCTAGAAAAATGGGACCTTAAAGAGGTAGATGACATTAATCTACTCCTCGGACTGACCATCAAACACTTTGACAATGGGGATATTTCTATAAACCAAGCTGTCTACTTCGAAAAAGTTCTACGATATTTTGGCCTATGGGACATTCACCCACTTGACACACCTCTTCCACCCAACGTACAGATCCGTGCTAGAACGGAGCCATTATCGGCAGAAGAAGCCGCTTTCATGAAAGACAAACCATTTCGACGCATCCTAGGCTCAATATTATGGGGAAGTTCAGGTACACGCCCAGATATATCATATGCGTGTAGTGTACTGGGAGAAGTCCAGTCAATGCCTGCACCTGAGCACTGGGAGTTGTTGGCTGAACCTCACCCAACGCCTGGAGAGGGTTTGAAACCACAAGGCTACAGCGACGCAAATTGGGCTCGATGCATTGACACACGACGGTCGACTTCCGGATATATCTTCTTCATGGGAGGCGCTCCCGTATCTTGGTCATCGAAGCGACAACCCATTGTTGCATTATCCTCTACGGAAGCTGAATATATCGCCCTCGCTCGAAGCGCACAACAAGCAATGTGGATGAAGAGTTGGTTGGACGAAATTGATCTAACTCAAGATTTCCCCTTCAATATCTTTTGCGACAACCTCGGCGCAATCAGCCTGACGGAAACTACGAAAGGCCACGGACTCTCAAAACACCTACACATTCGATATCACTATATTCGGGATCGCGTACATGAGGGGGAGTTAACTGTAACTCCAGTCAGCTCGGAGGAAAACCTCGCTGACATTCTCACCAAACCATTATCGAAAGCTGTACATCAGAGGATCGTGGAACGACTAGGTTTAGATTGGAAGAGGCGTGGCGCCAGGGGGAGTGTTAAGGTATAGGGATCGTTATGGCGCCCGCCAGTAAAGGGTAATCGGGCCCCTGTTCTCCTATCTCACTATTTCAAATACTACTATACCTTAAGTAGCATTGTTTCCCATTTCTCACCCTCAGCCATTCTATCATACGCTGAGGGTGAGTATCTTATATATATATATATATTTCTCTACATTATACATACTAATAATGCCTGTAGATATCATCTAACTTACGACGTCGTCTACAAAATTCGTATATTTGAATTCTATTCCAACCGTTCTGACTTCTACTCCGATCAATCTCCGACTCTTTGATGGTTCGTTAACAACAAAACCCATCTCCAAAACTTGTACCCTACCAATTTTATTTCCATCCAGCGAGCTTATACCTTTAGACTTTTATGTCACACCTTTGGATTCTTCATGCAAGGCTGTTTTAGGTTACGGTTTTCTTTCCCGCTACAATCTGTTGATTGACTGGGTATCGAAAACACTTACTTTCCAGAATACCGACCATCCCGAATCACCGACGTCCTCTTCTTTGCCTGGCCCCTTCGCGACCTCCGAAGAAGTACCTTTCGAACCATCGAATCGCACCAATCTGACACACACTGAATGGTATTCACAACCCACCATACAGCACCCGTATAAGGCTCGACCACTCTCCGACAAGTTTCCTTTCGAACCCATCTATTCCTACCCATCAGTTATGCAAATGGTGTCGCGCCTACGACACGACGAAGTAGACATCGCCCTGGTCAGTGCGGTACCTTTCCACCACGTTTGTAAGCAATCAGGTATGGAACCACTTGTTCTCTATGCCGTTCACTCTGAAGTTGCTGCACAATTGTTGAAAACTGATACTGATGACCCACTGCCAAAAAACAAGATTCCGGAAGACTACCACGACTTCGCCAATGTATTCGACGAGATTGACTCGGAAGTCCTCCCAGAACATCGCTCCTATGACCTCAAGATTGACTTAGAAGAAGGTGCTGAGCCACCTATTGGACAAATTTATCCACTGTCTCCAAAAGAGCTCGAGGCTCTTCGCGAATTTCTTGATCAATCTCTTGCCACCGGTACTATCCGACCTTCAACATCTCCACATGGCGCTCCCGTACTCTTCGTTCCGAAGAAGGACGGTTTGCTCTGACTATGTGCAGACTTCCGTGGCTTGAACAAGATCACGAAAAAAGATCGTTACCCTCTACCTTTGATCTCTGACCTACTTGACGCTCCGAAACAAGCGAAGATCTATACCAAACTCGACCTGGCACACGTGTACCACCTGGTACGTATCGCGGAAGGTGATGAATGGAAGACTACGTTCCGAACACGTTACGGCTCTTTCAAATGGCGTGTGATGCCTTTTGGCCTCACTAACGCTCCGGCCGCTTTTCAACGTTTCGTGAACAATATCTTCAAAGACTTACTCGACGTCTGCATGATTGTCTACCTCAATGACATACTCGTCTACTCCAACGATCCTTCAAAACACTCCGAACATGTCCGCGAAGTCCTCCGATGACTTTGTGCGCACAAATCATTTTGCGAACCATCAAAATGCGAATTCGGAGTTGATACGGTTGAATACCTTGGTTACATCTTATCTCCGGAAGGGCTCACGATGGCTACCGATAAAGTTAAAGCAATCGTGGACTGGCCTACTCCAAGGAAGGTCAAGGATATACAATCCTTTTCAGGTATTGCAAACTTTTATCGACGTTTTATTTATAATTATTCTGACATTGTCTACCCTATGAATCGACTTACCCGGAAGGGCATCGATTGGTTATGGACTACAGAGTGTCAGGAAGCTTTTGACAATCTAAAACTTGCTTTCACAACGGCACCGATTCTTGCACACTGGGAACCAAAT
Source organism: Lentinula guzmanii (assembly GCA_027919855.1). Classification (NCBI taxonomy): domain Eukaryota; kingdom Fungi; phylum Basidiomycota; class Agaricomycetes; order Agaricales; family Omphalotaceae; genus Lentinula; species Lentinula guzmanii. The sequence goes on along the minus strand of JANVFO010000178.1, from coordinate 5,983 downwards.
CTTGCTATGATCATGGAAACCAACGCTTCCGACTACGCTCTTGCAGCCATCTTATCGATCGTGTACGACAATGGAGAAATTCATCCGGTTGCTTTCCTCTCTCGAACCTTCCAAGGTGCTGAACTGAACTACGATACTCACGACAAGGAATTGTTGGCGATTTTCGAAGCATTCAGAGCTTGGCGACACTACCTCGAAGGTTCCGGAACACCGATTGATGTGGTTACCGACCACAAGAACTTGGAATATTTCTCTACGACAAAGATTCTTACATGACGACAGGTACACTGGTCCGAATTTCTTCACTCCTTCAATATGACCATTCGCTTCCACCCCGGAAAACTCAGAGCAAAACCGGACTCAATCACTCGACGCTGGGACGTCTATCTAAAAGAGGGGGATATCAGCTACGCGCAAGTAAACCCACAGAACTTCCATCCGATATTCACTAACAAGCAATTTACTACTTCGTTACGAGCGACTTTCCTAGAAGGGCCGATACTTCACGCTTCAGTTATACTGGACTTCGACACCCTTCACTCCGACATTCGAAACGCTCTAACTCTCGATGCTGACTCCGCCCTAGGATTGGAGTTTGCTAAAGACAATACGAAACCTTGTTGGACCCTAGACCCCGAAGGATTACTCCGTCTCGATGACCGAATCTATGTTCTGAACCATTCCGACCTTTGACTACAAGTCCTACGATACTTCCACGACCACCCACTATCTGGTCACTTCAGTCAAAATCAGACTCTCTTTGCTATTCATAAACATTACACCTGGCCGAAGGTCCGAGAATTTGTTCGCGACTACGTCTCATCGTGTACCACCTGTGGCCACAACAAACCTCGACAACATCAACCCTATGGCCTGTTGAAACCTTTACCAGTTCCAATTCGACCTTGGGATTCAATCTCTATGGACTTCATCGAACAACTCCCAGACTCGAACGGCTACACCGCGATCCTTGTTGTAGTCGACCAAGCTTCGAAGCAAGCAATATTCATCCTGACAGACGATACCATTACTGCCGAATGTCTAGCTGAGCTTTTCATTATTCATGTATCCTCTAAGCATGGTGTACCTAACCATGTTACTTCTGACCGTGGATTGGAATTTGTTTCCGCATTCTTCAGAGCACTTGGTCAAGCATTATCGATGAACCTACATTACACCTCGGGCTACCACCCCGAAGCAGACGGACAAACTGAACGAGTCAACCAGACCCTGGAGCAGTACATCCGGGTCTATTGTACCTATCAACAAGACAACTGGTCCGCACTCCTACCAATGGCTGAATTTGCCTACAACAACGCCCCGAATGCTTCCACTGGTTTAACTCCCTTCTACGCCAACAAGGGATCACATAAACATCTCCGTACACCCCGAAGCCGATGTCCGTTCTGATACCGCAAGAGACCTGGTCGTAAATCTCGATGAGCTTCATTCATTCCTCCGTGACAAGATCATTAACGCACAGAAAAAATACAAGGACCAAGCAGACCAAAAATGTATTCCAGCCCCGGAGTTTCCGATCGGTTCATACATATTCATTTCGGTGAAACACATCAAGTCTACTCATCCCACGGAGAAGTTCTCAGAGAAATACTTAGGACCATTTGAAGTTATCGATCGTGCAGGCACCCTATCCTACAAACTGCAACTTCCTGACTACCTTCGACGCATCCATCCCGTTTTTCACGTTTCTCAACTCGGACCGGCAATTCTGAACTCCATTCCGCACCGGGTTCAAACTCCTCCGCCACCCATCGAAGTAGATGGCGAGGAAGAGTACTACGTCGCCGAGATCTTGGACTTGAAGATGGACCAAAGATTCAAACGATGCCCCCTTTGATACTTCGTTCAATGGGCTGGCTACGAAGGCACTGACAAAGAATTCTCTTGGGTAGCTGCCAACGAACTTATTCCCACTTTTCATCTTCGTTATCCAACTAAACCCGGACCTTTGATTCCTTAATCCCCTTATTCCAATAGCACCTCTATGCTTCATCAATGCTCTTCGACATCGATGGGAACAATCACTGTGATAGCAATTTGAGTGATTGTTCTCAACTTAGGTTTCGCACAGATGTTCGCACCGAGCGCACCGCTACGTTACTTTTGCTTTCACTCCTTAATTCTACTAAGTTAACCTGGCTATTTCTTATTAACTACAGATATGATCGATTTTCAACCCTTTCAACTTAATTTCACACTTATGAGAGATAGCAAGTAAAGATTCATTATGTTACGGTGATGGATACAAGATGTCAAAAATTTATATATACAACTAGCGAGGCGACGTCGAGAGGAATGGAACTACTACTCCGAACTGTAGCAATCTGTCTCGGGAGTAGTCTCCCGCCGTTTTCCCTTCCCCTTGCGATCTGCCCGACGTTCTCCACAACCTTCACAATCCCGCCGACCCTGACGCACAAGAGCGTGAACCTGCTCCGTGAGCTCCTCAACTGTGAAACAAAGCTCCTTCATCTCTCCCTTCATTCCTACAGATTCAGGCTCGCTTGGGGGAGTCTTCGCCCGCAACCTCTTTGATTTCCTGAGGAAGGAACAACTTTGCCTCGCAACATGGCAATGATCACAAGCCACTGCGTTGGGCGCATGAGGCTGCGGTCAACAAACCTGGTCACTACGCATGCATCGTTCGCAAGGGTAAGGAAAGGGGGTAGGGATCCGGATGGAGTCCGAGTCAGAGTCCACCATGATCAAAGACTAAGAAGAAGGGTTAGATATGTTAATGGAGAAAACCACGCCACTCACCGGCACTATCCTTCGCCTCTTCTGACTCAATTCCGCGACCTCCGGTTCCATGGCGTTGTGAGGCTTCTTGGGAATCAAAATGATCTATTTCGGTCAGGGAACTTCAAGAACATTGAATAAAGTACTTACCGGAATCACCTCGTGACCACGATGCAACCCCGCTACCATCTTGATAGCGACTTTCCGAGGCCTTGGCTCCACCTTAGGAACAACCTCTGTTTCTGCCTCAACCACTTTCTCAATATCCTTCCCGATGACCTCCTGCGCTTCGACGTCTTCGCCTCCCGTTCCTACAACCGTCTCCACCACACCCGACATCTTTGCTGCCCATAATTGTTCCCACTTCTCCTGCACCTCTCGCTGTGCGTAACCCTGGTACTACATCTACACTATTTACGTTAGTTTCTTCACTAACGTTGTCCGTTCTCTCGCTGCTATAATCCATAAGTTCTACGCTATGAACCGCGGCTTTGTTCTTCTTTGGGCAGTTCCTACTAATGTGGCCTTTTTCGCCACAGTTGAAGCAAAGGCCATTTACCCTTGCTCAATCCAGGTCCATGGGTCGTCCCGAACCTCCAAAGGTCGTCCCGGACCCATCACGTCTTGCTATCATAGGGGTAGACCCTACCACTCGAGGTCCTTCCCATTTCTTCAGCTCTTGCCTACCGTAGGCTTGTTGCGTGGATCCTTGACCACGACTTTGTCCTTGTATGCTGTTACCCCAGCTCATGTTGTTGTATCCGCGCTTCTGTTCATCGTGGCGGCGGCGGATTAGATCGTTGGCGGTGACGAGTTTCTTTAACTCGTCATAGCTGTCAAACTCCTCTGTCCTTGTTCGGACTAGATCGCTCCTGATGTTGAGGCTGACTGCTCTTTCAGCCAACTGAAGAACATATTCGCTCTTCTTGTCATACCCTGCTTCCTTTAGCAGGAGTTCAAACTCCTTGAAAAAGTCATTGGCCTTCATACGACCTTGCTGAATGCGATTCAGCTTATCCATTGCCTCCTTCGCCTGGGAGACGTTAGAAAAACTGCTCTTTAGTTCTTCTAGGAGTTCTGCGAAGTCTATGTTCCAATCACCAGCGACTCCATCCTGGTGATCACTGGTGTATACTTCCGCCCAGTCATCAGCTCTGCCACCTCGAATGTAGGACATTGCTACATTGATGGATTTGTTATCGTTATTGACCTGCTGTGTCCTTCGCAGGTCATGGATGTACGCAAGGAGTGTTCGGAGCCATGCTCGGAACTTGGAGGTATCTCCTGTAAATACGTCGGGTTCTTTAACGATGGTTTTTCGGGAGAATGAGGTGTTGGAGGTAGCAGGAGTAGCGGCGGTAGTAGCGGATGTGTTGGCATGCATGGATTGGTTGGATGGGTCAGACATTTCTGAGCCGAGTTTGGTGGTGAAGGATGGAGTGGGTGTGGGGGATCCTAAATGGACAGTTGAATCCGAGGATGCGGGAGAGGGAGAGGGAGATGGGTATGGGAGTGAAAAATCCTGAGGTCTTGATGAGAACGCCAGGGTAGGAGGGTGAGGTGCTTAGAGGTAGAGGCTCGTGTCGAGTTATGTGTTAATCCAGAAGACTGTCTACGTTCGCTCCTCGCGCAACGTTGTCTTTCGAGTCATCTGCGTGAAAACTTTGCATTCCAACGTCCCTACTATCGAATCTTCCGAGGAAGAAACTCGATGTTCTGTTGCTAGCCCTGATTTACACTCCTTGGTAGGAGTCAGGCACACTAGAGAGAGTATTTTCCTCTCAGCACGGGTTGAGCCGTACTACAGTGTCTCGATGTAGGTATGTATTAACAAAGTGTTTATGCCAACGCTGGCCTTAACACAGACAAGCTATGGAAAAGGCGGTGGATAATGGGGGGAAAGATGAAGGAGGTATAGGCTTGTTAGTGATGATATGAAAAGAATAAGTTTGCAATGTAGCGGTGCCCAGTATCCAGCCAAATGTCGACGATTTGGGTTGTGACGGGTGGGTCGATAGGATCTCTGATCTTCTGTCAGCGACTCAGTAGCTCAATGCTAGGCCAGGCGTCACACAGAGAAGATAGATCAAAAGACGATGGATAAAGCAGGAGGAGTGTGTCCTCAGATACTTGTCTAGCTACAGAGGAGAATAGACGAGATCAGAGATAGAGACTACTCTAGGAAATGCCCTATCTTATATACATATTCTGAAATGAACCCATGGGAACTATCTCACGTCATAACTGTGAGGCTATACAATGATCTGTCAATAGCTTGACAGACATGAGAGAATTCTCACACTGTCAATCTGTCAATAGTCTGACAGACATGAGAGAGTTGTGTTGACAGCGCGAGAATGACAGTCTGTCAATAGTTTGACAGACATGAGAGAAATGCATTGACATTGCAAGAATGTCAAGGCTGTCACATGTATGTAAAGGAAAGAAAAGGAAAAGATAAAAGAAAAAGTATAATAGGATAGACAAAAAGAAATTGAAAAAGAGTCAGTTTGTAACATATCTTGTCCTTTACTGTTCATTATCATCCAAATCCATTCCAGAACCACTCGGCATAGTGAGGATCCATCCTAATAAATGGATCAAGGTTTGCTTCACTCCTATGTGACTTCCGTACCATACGGTCCATTTGATTCTCGATTGTTTCCATGGAGCTTTGGCCAGAACATCGGCCACTTTGATTGTATTTTGAACCCTCCAGACCATTCATGGGCAACTTCAGCCATTTCATCCCCTCCTCAGAAGCACGGCCCTAACATTATTGTCTTCCAGAACATTCACCAAACTGTATAACAAAGCAGGGGCACTACCGAAAGCAGTGTCAAGGTTCTAGTTCAACTTTCTCATCCTTCCATCAATCGACTAACTAATTGATCATTTGTTACGACCATGCCAAGTTCAACGTCCGCGGGCCCGACGATCATTTCCCGGTATTTGACTTCACTATTTTCATCCGTCGCGGAGCTTACCTCCGTGATCCTTTTACACTTCGCTTTTATGTATATCCCTCACACTTAGCCGACTTCTTATATATCCTTTTATATCATTTCCTTTATACTTTCCCCTTTTATCTTCCACATGTTCGACCATACTATTCTAGGATACTATTGCTTAGCGACCCTTAGGTAGCAACTACAGTATAAAGCTACGAGAGTAGAATAGTTGGTCCTTAGTTTAAATATCAACTTTGATAGCGCACTTCGAC
>JANVFO010000177.1:0-19882 GCA_027919855.1 Lentinula guzmanii | reverse complement strand
AGGAACCCCAACGGGTCCTGAAGGTGGTTTTCCATTCGTCGCCTTCCGCGATTCGGACTAGATGATATGCGTGAGTGAGATCGAGTTTGGTATAAACTTAGCTTTCTTAGGAGCGTCCAAGAGATCAGAAATAAGGGGTAAAGGGTAGCGGTCTTTTTGGTGATCTTGTTAAGACGCGGAAGTCTACACAGAGACGGAGTTTACCATCCTTCTTCGGAACAAAAGTACCGGAGCCCCGTGAGGAGAGTGGATGGTTGGATAGCACCTGTTTCGAGGTGTTTGTCGATAAACTCGCGAAGAGCTTCAAGTTCCTTTGCAGAAAGGGGGTAAAGGCGACCGATCGGGGGTTCGGCGCCAGGCTCCAAATCAATCTTGAGGTCGTAAGGGCGGTGCTCTGGCAGCACTTCAGAATCCACTTCGTCGAATACGTCAGCGAATTCCGCATACTCCGGCGGTAAGCTGGAAGTATCGGTTTTCGTCTCCGCGGAGTCGGGTGAGGTTGAAGCAGCTCGCACTGAACTTCAGAATGGATCGCTCGTAGTAAAATAGGTTCGCATTTAGCGGCCTTACATGCGCGGTTGAAAAGGACCGCGTTTACTAGAGCGATGTCGACTTCAGGATTTTCGAGCTTGGAAGCGGCCAATTGAGCGACCGAGGGATAGGTGTAGATGGGTTCAAAGAGGAATTTGTCCGATAATGGATGAGGTGAGGGCGAGAGCGCGATCGAGAGGAAGGGCGCGAAGTCTTCTTCGATCGATTGGGCTGAGGCTGATCCGGCGCAGGATCAGTTAACTCCGGAGATATCTCCCGCGGAGTTGAGGACGTCGGGGTGAGGGACTCAACTTGCTTAGTGGAACGGAAAGTGATGTTTCGAGATACCCAGTCAATCAACGGATTGTAGCGGGTTAAGAAACTGTAACCTAATACAGCTTTGCAAGAGGAGTCGAGTGAGGTGACATAAATGTCAGTAGTAGCAGCTCGCCAGAGGGAAATCGAACGTTGAGAGTGGTAGTCTCGACGATCGGCTTAGGGACAATGAACCATCGAAAAGTCGGAGATTGATTGGAGGATGGGAAGTGGGTAAACTATTTGCTTTTACAAAAAGCGATCGATAAGCAGTCAGTAGAACCAGAATCAAGTAAGAGATAAAAGATAGCGTCGCGGCGGAGGAATCGGAAGAATCGCCGCGAGCCGGTAAATCTAAAGTTAGCGATAATGTGAAAGATTGTTCGTCATAAGAAAGAGTGGACGCGTTGAGTTTTACTTCCCGCGTGGTACGATCTGAATCAACGCAACTCCCGTGTCGTACCGGGGTACAGGAGCTGCTGATCAGTTTTCCGAATCCACGGAAGTCGTCTCTACGCTCTCCTGCGTCTCTGCAGCTCGGCCTCGAGTCTCACGAGCCTTCTTCCGCTCGCAATCTTCAAACCTATGCTTCCCGCCACAGAAACCACAAAGACCCACTTCTTCCGGCGCTCCGCCTCGCTAGGGAGGAGTTTGCCGTCGGAACCTAGGTTAGCAGCGATCGACGATCGCGTCGATGCTGAACTCGTCGAAGACGAGTGGTTGCCTCCGCTAGGCTTACCTTGTTTTCCCGATCCTTTAGTCGAGAAAGCCGCGGAGGAGGGTGATAGTGAAGAACTTGGCGGGTTCTTCGAGGATGTAGTCGACGCCTTCGAGAATGAAGTCGCGACCGTCGAACGGGCGTTTTCGCGTTTCCGTTCTTCTTCCCGTCTCCAGTACCGGTTGTCCACGCGAAGGACTTCTTTCCGGTAGTCCCGAGATTAGCGGGCTCTGGAAGACGGGCCATTTCGTCTTTTATACGGCTTGCCAAGCCGCGTTGATATGCCCACTTAAGGGCTTGGGAGTCCCAGTTTGTAGACGCCGCGAGAGTGTTGAAACGGATGTTGTAAATCCGTACGTTGTCGGATTCCTTCATCCTCAACGTCCCGAGTTTGTCCTCGGCCTCTCCCTGCGCGTCGTACATACCGAAATTGTCCTGAAGTTCCTTCACCAGCGACGCGAAGGAGGACGTCCAGGCGGGCATCTCCGCGAGGTTCGGATCCAAAATGTCCGGCTCGAACCACTCCTTTGCGGCGCCACCTAGATAAGACAACGTATAGTTGATCTTCCTTTGATCAGTAAAATACGTTGGGTGGTCAATAAAGACCAGAGATAAGGAAACAAGGAAACTCTTCAGTTTCCGCGGGTTAGTACCGTCGAAAACTTCCGGATCCTTGACTTTTGACCTTGCGGTCTCTGTCGGTCCACGATTTTGATTCGTGGATAGTTCGGTGATAGCACCTCCCAAGTTGTCGAGGGTGCCTCTGAAGGTAGTGAACAGCTCGATGATCCGCTGTTCTGCAATATCGGTGCGATTGCTACCTGGTCCCCCTGGAGGACTCCTAGAACGGCTAGGACCGCGAGAGCTAGGTGGTGATCCCGGTCCACCAGGACCTCCTGGTCCTCCGGGTGGTCCTTCGGGATCAGATCCCTCAGGGTCCGGGTCTTCCGGGTGGTCTGGTAAGTCAGGACTTACCTCCTCAATTTGCTCCGCGATCTCAGGTTCTTCAGGAACCTCAGCGGGGATGAGGGATGAAGACCGATCCCGCGAAGGACCAGCCTGGGTTGTTAGTTGCTGACGCATTCTGTCAGCAAGGGTTAGCGTTGTTGGAGATGGGGGGATGGCCGTCTCCAACGTTGGTATCGCCGTGCGATTGCTACGCGGCGTTCGTACCGTGATTGGTTGCCCATCAGCAGTGTAGAGTACTTGATACTCGAATTCGGCTTGGTCTGGTGAACCAAGAGCGTGAAGATTGGATACCCGTACCGCCGCGGGTTGGCTCGGGGCTGGACCAAAAGCGTTGGTACGCCTACGGGGAAGTCCCGTTCCAGAGATAGACTCGGCAAACGGCGCGAAAGCCGTCGCGTTGGTAGCGAATGGATTTGCCATTACTGGCTCCTCCTGAACGTTGTCCGAGTCTGCGGTGTTGGTACGAGCACGTCTGCTCCTGGTATTGACCATTTTGGTTAGAGAGGATTTGAATGGAGGATAAGGAAGTGAAGAGTGATGGAATACGATGTGCCGGGTTTCAGTTTAAATATACTGTTATGATCATGCATGGGTCGTAGGGATAAATTAGATCGCGGACTATAAGCCCGCGGGGTAAAAGACCGAACACCAAGATAAATCCCGGTGAGGGTTGGGTGGACCTACGGAGAGGTAGTCGGACGTTGACACTACTATTAATAGCGTCCCCGACACGCCGCTGTCCGAAAGCGAGGTTGAGGGTAATTCCGATCGCGGGAGAAACTCACGCGATCGTACTTAGGATGAGGTTGAGATTTAACTCTATTTGAAATACACTGTGTGAGTGCGCTATCAAAGTCGATATTTAAACTAAGGACCAACTATTCTACTCTCGTAGCTTTATACTGTAGTCGCTACCTAAGGGTCGCTAAGCGATAGTATCCTAGAATAGTATGGTCGAACATGTGGAAGATAAAAGGGGAAAGTATAAAGGAAACGATATAAAAGGATATATAAGAAGTCGGCTAAGTGTGAGGGATATAAACGCGAAGTGTAAAAGGATCGCGGAGGTAAGCTCCGCGACGGAAGAAAAATGATGAAGTCGAAATACCGGAAAACAATCGTCGGGACCGCGGGAGTTTGACTTGGCATGGTCGTAACACAGTGGCAGCTCTACTGCTGGAGGGTTGTCCATGCAGTAATTTCGTATTTGCAGCCATGGTGTTGGATTCTTCCTTTCGCCAAATGCAATTGACGATTGCCTTAACAGAGGCTACCTCAGGGATAACATGTTCATCTCTGAGATAATTGATGAGGTGTAACGGTAAACCCTCAATTAGTCGAGTACGGAAGGCGTTTCGACTAGGTGGATGTAATAATCGCAGTGCAAAGCGGTTGAGTTTCGCAAAGTACTCTCGTACTCCTAGTTTGGCGTCATACTTGGTATTCCGCCAGCACGTTTCCGCGTAAGAGTAAACTTCGCTTTGTGTGAAACGTTTGAAGAGTCCTATCAGAACCTCTTCAGTGCGCCAATAGTCGCGCGCACGGTGAGGGCCAGTGACGTGGTCGTGATACCACTGCTTGGCACCACCCTCTAGCATGCCCTCGAGACACAGGACTTGCATATCATTTCCTTTTGGGCCAGTGATACGGTTTACTGTTATGATCATGCACGGGTCGTAGGGATATGTTGGATCGCGGACTATAAGTCCGCGGGGTAACAGACCGAACACCAAGATAAATCCCGGTGAGGGTTGGGTGGACCTACGGAGAGGTAGTCGGACGTTGACGCTACTATTAATAGCGTCCCCGACACGCCGCTGTCCGAAAGCGAGGTTGAGGGTAATTCCGATCGCGGGAGAAACTCACGCGATCGTACTTAGGATGAGGTTGAGATTTAACTCTATTTGAAATACACTGTATGAGTGCGCTATCAAAGTCGATATTTAAACTGAGGACCAACTATTCTACTCTCGTAGCTTTATACTGTAGTAGCTACCTAAGGGTCGCTAAGCGATGGTATCCTAGAATAGTATGGTCGGACATGTGGAAGATAAAAGGGGAAAGTATAAAGGAAATGATATGAAAGGATATATAAAAAGTCGGCTAAGTGTGAGGGATATAAAATCAAAGTGTAACAGGATCGCGGAGGTAAGCTCCGCAACGGAAGAGAATAATAAAGTCAAATACCGGGAATGATCGTCGAGCCCGCGGGAGTTGAACTTGGCATGGTCGTAACATTTACCACCATCCAATTGAGCACTGAATTAACCCAGGTTTCGAACGTGTCGATATTTCCTTCCCCCGACCAAGTGTTGGGTTGTTTGATCTTCACGTTTTTGATACCGTCCAGTGCTGGGAGGACGACCTCGAGTTGTCGTCTTATCCCGATAATGAGATGGGATTGTGGGCGACGATTGTATTCATCGTGGCCTTTGTTAGCTAGTGCATCTAGCAGTGCGTGGGCTTGTTGCGCTTTGCGTTTTCGCTTTTTATCCTTGCGTTTATGAGAAGGCGACGAGTAGCGTGCTCCCCTGTCCTCGGTGAGTTGCTCGTCAGATTCACTGGACTCTGATTCTAGCCATGGTGTACGGCTCCTCCGTCCTTCATTAGAGGGACGGTATCCATCAAATGAGTCACTCGACGAATCGCTGCTACTGCTGTCACTAGGGTAGTGGTGTCCAGCAGCTACCGGTGTCCCTTGTGTTGTACGGGGATGCGGAACATTGTGGTTCCCTTCTTCCAGTTGTCTGGAATGTTGCCGTAACTCCTCCCTATTTGTAGATGTTTCTCGATGATGAGGGTTACCTTCATCATCTGAACTATACAGTTCATCGTGATCATATGATGATATATGATAAGATAATAGCATGTGATCGATAAGATAATAGCATGTGATCAGATACCAATAGGGGCGTAGGTGACGGCCCGTTACAGTTATAAACTTCTTCTCTACATCTTCTTACTCACAATTACACCTACCTCTTCTTCCTTCATTACCCACTACCCCATTCCTATAGTTTGCCTGTACTCAGGGCCAGCGTATAGACAGTGATTATGGAATACATACCCACATCGAGACTTTGTGGTACGGCTCAACCCGTGCTGAGAGGAAAATACTCTCACTAGTGCACCTGACTTCTACCAAGAAGTGTAAATCAGGACTAGTAACAAATAATCAAGTTTCTTCTTTGGAAGATTCAATAGTGGGGCGTTGGAAATATAAACGTCTGCACTAGCGATCCGAGAGACAACACTGCACGAGGAGCGAGTGTAGACAGTCTTCTGGACGAGTACATAAATCGATGCAAACTCTCTACCCCTAAGCACCCCTCCCTCCTATCCTGGCTTTTGCGTCAAGACCTCAGGACTTTACACTTCCTAGATTGCGTGCTTCCCGATCCATTTCACCTTCACCATCGGACTCAAATTCTGACTCAACTGTCCATTCAGGCTCTCCCACTCCCACTCCATCTTTTACTACTGAACTTGGCTCAGAAATGTCTAACCCAAATAACACCTCCATGCACGCCAATAATTCCGATAATTCCGATACTCCTTCATTCAGTCATTCCCGAAAAAAAATCGTCAAAGAACGTGACGTATTCACAGGAGACATGTCCAAATTCAGAGGTTGGCTCCGTACACTCCTCGCCTACATCCATGACCTGCGAAGAACACGACAGGTCAGCGATGACGACGAAGCTATTAGTGTAGCCGTCTCCTACATTTGAGGAGGCAGAGCTGATGATTGGGCAGAGGTATACACCAGCAAACACCAAGATGAAGTCAGCGGTGACTGGAACGTGGATTTTGCTGAGTTCCTAGTGGAGCTGAAGGGTAGCTTCTCTAACGTCTCTCAAAAGAAAGAAGCAATGGACAAGCTGAACTGCATTCAGCAAGGTTGGATGAAAGCCGACGACTTTTCAAAGAGTTTGAACTCCTGTTGAAAGAAGCGGGGTATGACAAGAAGAGCGAGTACATACTCCAGTTGGCCGAAAGAGCGATCAACCCGAACATCATGAGCGACCTAGTCCGAACGAGGACTGAGGAGTTCGAAAGCTACAACGAGTTAAAGAAACTCATCACGGGTAATGATTTGATTTGCCGCCGCTACAACGAGCAGAAGCGCGGATATAACAACTCGAGCTGGAATTACAGTTCACAGGGACAAAGCCGTGGACAAGGATCCATGCAACAGGCCTACGGTAGGCAAGAGCCAAAGAAATGGGAAGGACCTCGAGCAGTAGGACCTCCTCCCCCAATGATAGCAAGAAGGGACGGGACCGGGACAACCTTTTGAGGCACCGGACGCCCCATGGACTTAGATCGAGCGAGGGCGAACGGCCTTTGCTTCAACTGTGGTGAAAGAGGCCACATTAGCAGGAACTGCCCAAAGAAGGGCAAAGCCGTGGTTCGTAGTGTAGAACTTACGGACTATAGTAGTGAGAGAACGGACAACGTTAGTGAAGAAACTAACGTAAATAGTGTAGACATGGTACCAGGATTACTGGCAGGGATGGACATGAATTCGTTCACCGCTTGGGTGAACAGTATGGGTTTTGTAAGAGCTCCCCAGTAGATATAGGTCTGGTGGAGCACTCTAAATTAAATACTTTGGATATAGTAGATAGTGGACTGGATTTCACTATTAAATATGGTAATGTAGAAAAACACGTACCTGCATTTACAAAAAAATCCGAAGTAGACAAAAACCCTATACGCTACGAACCCGGCACGGCTGAATGGACTGCTCAAAGACTCAAGGAAGAGGAATTCCCAAGAGCCATTGGGCTTTTAAGAGCTTGGATGCCTTCCTCGTGAATAAGAGAAGCTTCGGAGGAAACCGTCATGGAAATATGTGCACTAAACTGGAGAACAGCAGTCAAAGCTGTTAAGAGTCTTGCAAGCAAAAGAAGCTATGTTCGTGGAACACACAGAAGGAGCTTGAGAATACCAGTCACTGTCGAAACATTAGAGGACAACAGGCAAATAGTCACACAAGGACTAGTCAACAGTGGAGCCACAGGCTTGTGCATAGATGCAAAATTTGTGGAAAGGCATAGGATTCCGACCAAAGATTTACCTATCCAAGTACCCATTTACAACGCTGATGGCACACTCAATGAGAACGGCTCCATAACCAAGTATGTTGAAGTCCGTATAACCATTGGAGATCATTCAGAACGCATTGAGTTTGGCATTGTAAATCTAGGAGAACAACACATCTTCCTAGGACTAGACTGGTTATGGTATCATAATCCAAGTATCGACTGGATTAAGTCAGAGGTCACTTTTGACTGATGTCCCTCCAAATGCAGTTATAATCCTCACTTCTGGACACCCGAAGATGTACAAACCCGAGCGCTCCTCCAAGACGGCAAAAGACTGTTCATATTTGACTGGGATCAATATGTACAGGAACAAGTAGATTCCAGAACATGGACAAAGGAACAAGCCGAACAGAAGACGAAGGAGCATTTTGACACGTCTTGACCATACGTTAAGAAATATCCAGACATGTTCAGTCAAAAGGAATTCGACCAGTTGCCACAACGACGCCCCTGGGATCATGCAATCGAGTTAACGCCTGGTTCTAAACCACTAGATTGCAAGATCTATCCTTTGAATCCAAAGGAACAGGAAGCACTAGCCACATTCCTTGAAGAGAATATTTGAACCGGACGAATCCGACCTTCGACGTCACCGATGGCCTCACCATTCTTCTTTGTCAGACTCCGATCCAAGATTTTAACTCGGTACCATGATTCACCACTTGCGGGACATCCTGGACAGTATGAAACAGCAGAACTTGTCACTCGTGATTACTGGTGGCCAGGAATCACTCGAGATGCTGGAAAATATGTCGAAGTTGTGAAAAGTGTCAAGCAACAAAGTCTCATCGTACTAGACCTGTAGGACATCTTCATCCTCACACAGTATCATTCACAAGTTCTATCAAACTTGGGCTTGCTATTGCTTTCTGATCTAACTTGCTTTGAATAACTTTACTAAACTGGACTTTAACTAACTTTGCTTTCTTTCTGAGTTATGAGTACAATCTTTCTTTGTTATACAAGCTGTCTGACTTCTGATCTTTCTGCTTTTCTATTCTGGTGCTGAAACTAAACTTCCTTTTTGTAGGACTAGCAATCACTACAAAAGTGGGGGGGGAAGCAAGCCTTTTTCTCTTCTTGGATTTGAGCCCTTTTTATATCCTGACCCATAGATCCAGATCTGCTGTTCTACATATTACTAATCATTCCAGAAGCTTCTCAGCTCCACAGTTCTAGAACATGTCATGACAACTGTCAGACTCCTGTCATGACACATTGCAACTGTCAGATCCCTGTCATGACACATTGCAACTGTCAGATCCCTGTCATGACACATTGCAACTGTCAGATCCCTGTCATGACACATGACAACTGTCAGATTACTGTCATGACACTTTTCTAATCAGAATTCTATTGTCTAGCCCTTAGCTGTCAACTTGGTAGCTTGCCAACCTGTCATCTGGATCATCATCATCTGTACAAATTTCGGAGTTTTTGCTTTCTGCTTCACTGGAAACTAACTGGGTTGGCTTATAGGACTCATCATGCATGATAATCACAAAAAACCACTTTATACAGGTGTAGTTGGGCACAAAGAATGGGTTTTAGTACTGCTTCAAGCTGATTATAACTGAGTATCACCACTGAGAACCTTCACAGCTCATCTGTAGTGGCCTTCTGTACAATTCTTGTAGTGTACAATGTACTGTAGACCTGCTAGAAGTATCACCTATCCATGCTTGTAGAATCTCAGAAATTCCAGGTTTTTATGCACAGACTATTTCAGGGTGTATCAACGAAAGTAAGTAAATCGATCTATTTACTTTATTAGCGATTGGGACAGGTAGTGAATGTAAAAAAAGTACTCACTCTCAGAACACACCAAGGGGGTGTAAGAACTGAGAGTAACGAAAGGATAAACTAAGCAATATATAGTGATTCGAACCGCTTGTAATCGAGCGGGCGCAGTGAACTGTGAGACGAGACTGGAGTAGATGAGACGAGACCGTAATAATAATAATACATGATCTCTCGATTAAATGAGGATCGATTGAACATCTTGGATCAGTACCTGGTCGATCCAAATACGCCGAACACCGAAACGGTGTAGTAGCCTTTACCTTCCACACTCCCCTAGGCGCATATACCGTTTCGAGCTGAAAGACCTACTCGTGCTATTTGCGCCGCGTGAAGTGTCGCTCCCAATGGTTTGGTGAGGATGTCTGCCAAGTTTTCTTCGGAGGGTACATAATCAATGGCGATTTCCTTCTTCTCGACGCTGTCACGTAGGAAGTGGTAACGGATATCAATGTGCTTGACTCTGGCGTGGAATTTTGGATTATGAGACAATGTTATCGATCCTTGGTTATCACCCTTAAGTCGACAAGGGAGTGGTGTTTCGTGTCCTATTTCCGATAGAAACTGGCATACCCATTTTGCCTGCTGCGAACCTTTCGCCAGTGCAATATATTCAGCTTCAGTTGTCGAAAGGGCGACCACGTCTTGTCGTTTAGAAGACCAAAATGTTGGACCACCTGCCATCATGGTTACGATTCCTGTGACAGAGCGCCTTGTATCCACGCACGAAGCATAGTCCGAGTCAATGTAAGTGACTGGATCAAGCCCCTTCTCTTCGTTTTGTGTATAGCATATCCCATGAGCCTTCGCCCCGATTAGGTAGCGCACCAGGTGGATTAGTGCGTGCCAATGAGGTCTTCCAGGATTAGGTGAAAAACGACTCAAGAAATTTGTAGCAAACGCTATATCGAGTCTACACGCACCCTGGCCGAATTGGATCGACCCTAATAGCTCCCCATACGGTTTGTCCTTCATAAATGTTGTCTCCTCTTCGTTCTGGGGTGATTGAGTGATGGAGAGTGATATTCCGGGTGGAAGGGGAGTTTTCTTCGGCTTCATGTTCTGTAGTCCGTATTTCACGAAGAGGCGATCCCAGTAGGCCTCCATAGATAGGGTGGCTGTTCCCTCTTCCCGATTATGTGTGAGACACATTCCTAAGGCAAATTGGACGTTGTCAGTGTCCTTCGTCCTGTATTTATTTCCTATCTCCTTCTTAGCTCTTATCATCTCTTCCCTCGATGAGGATCCTCCTAACGTATCATCCGTATAGGTTCCTGTGATTGTCTCCCCTAGCTCCGATACTTTCCGTCTCACACATTGGTCTGCTTGTGATCTTCTGTATCCTAGCGTCTGGTATGCCGTGTCGAGGGTGATCCACCAATTTCGACCCGCCTGCATAGTACCATAAATTGACTTCTTCAATCTCATTACCTTTCCCGATTTTCTGCCGTTATATCCCTCTGGTGGCCAAATATAAATTTCTTCTTCAAGTTCGGCATTGAGATAAGCTGAGGCGAAGTCGATTTGCCAAATATAGTGTCCTAATGTGACCCAGAGGGCAATGAGCATGCGTAGAGACTCGAAGCGCATTACCGCGGCAAATGTCTCGTAATAGTCTTTCCCCGCTTCCTGCCTTCCGCCATTCACAACTAGCCTTGCCTTTTCGTCCACGATGTCACCTCTCCCATTTAATTTGTGCGCGAATACCCACAACGGATAGAGAATGGTAGCACCAGGTGGAGGATCTTGTAGGTCACCGAAAACTCCGAATTCTTTCATACGTTCCATTTCCTTCCTTATAGCTCCTTCCCATCTCGTTGGATCCTCCATCGCGGCCGAGTAGTTCTTCGGAATGGGCGGTATCCTGAGTGCTGTCAAAGCCATATTGCAGCTTCCATCAATCTCACCAAATTCGTCTATTAGTTTGGCTAAGTTGGCTGCGTAATTTGAGGCCCAATTCTCGCCGGATTCTTTAGCGTCTAGTTCACGCTTTTCAAATTCTTTTGACGCTATCATAGCGGGACTTTGTATGTGAATTCTTTTCGAACGACGAAGTGTGTTTGTGGTTGTCTGTGGATCACTCGGTGGCGCGGTTACGTGTCTGTTTGTTGATTGATCGGTGGTATTATTGTCATTGGGATGAGTAATTTCGGGTGTAATTTCGGGCGCGTGGTACAATGATTGATCGGAAGCATCGGGTTGTGGATCTCGGGCTTTGGGACTGGATGGCCTTAGAACGTCATCTCCTCCCTCATCTTGCTCCCCTCCATTTTGTTCCAATGACCGGTGTCCACGTCCTTCCTCAAATTCAACATCTCTACTCTCCACAATCTCCCCTGACACTGTGTAGAGAAGGTATGTCCCTCGTTCCACGTATCCAAGCATTTTCCCTTCTCGCGCTCTTCCCTCAGTTTTACCTGGTTTGCCGTCAACAATCGTTGCCCATCCTCTTGCTCCAAATGGACGTAGGTGTGCTACGCTCTGACGCTTCTTCGTCCATAGTTCCGCAGGGATGAGTCCGTTGGCGCAAGATGAGGGAAGTAAGTTTTCAGTGTAAGTAGTATATGCGGCGGCATACCACCATAGGGATGGAGGTAGGTTAGAGTCGTTCAGGAGGGTACGGACCTTGTCAAACGTGGTACGATGTTTGCGTTCTGCCACTCCGTTTGCAGCTGACGAATGTGCGGGGATGCGTTCTAGCTTAACACCATTTTTCTTCGCCCATTCTTTCCATATCGCATTGTCAAATTCTCCACCTCCGTCGATACGTACGCACAACAACTTTTGACCTGTGACCTTTTCTGCCATAATTCTATACTCCTCAATGACGCCTACAGTGGTTTCCGCTTCTTTATTCTTTAGGTAGTAGTCCTTCGTGAATGCAGATTTCCCGTCCACAATTGGCATCATATATAGGAATCCGCCTCGACCTGGCGTCCTCATCGGTCCAGTTAGATCCGTATGAACTCGTTCTAGAATCTTTGCTTCTCGCTCCATTGGCATGTCAAAAGGTCTTCTCGTCGCCTTCCCAACCATACAGTCGATACATTTACCTGTAACGGACGAGTTTGTGATTTCAAGACCGTCGACCAGATTACGTTTGGACATTTCTTCTATCCGGGATAATCCAGCGTGGGCTAATCTTCTGTGCCATGTTTCGAGATTGGTCGGTTTGTTTAACGAGCGCGCTGAGGCAAGTAAGGCAGTTGACTCATTTTTCTTCTCGAATATGCGATACAATCTCCCGGACCCATAGCCAGTCAAGAAGTGTATTCCTTGTGGCGAGAAGAATTTCGCCTGACCGTTCCCAAACACGACGTGATATCCGAGCTGATCGAGCCTCCCAATGGAGATGAGGTCAGAAAAGTGCGTTCGCGAAGGAGAGTGTGACGAGTTTATCCCCTTGCCATAAGTCGTTTTTGAACTTTTCCTCTTCCAACAATGCGGAAGGAAGTGTTTCGCTCAGATGACTGTGCTGAGGATTCGAACGGTTCATAGGTTATAAAGTCAGACCGGTCTCGGAAGAAATGGTCTGTTGCTGCTGAATCCGCGTATATGGATCCCATAACCTTGGTTGTATTCGCCATTAACGCATAAGGCTGGGAGAAGTCAGTTACCGCGAGATTCGCATTCGTTGGTACTGTTGATTCCTTCCTTCCTCTCCACCACGATGGATACTGACCCTCTTTTCCCCCTCCTTTCCTATAGCATTCTTCTTTGACGTGTCCTTTCCGTGCGCAATTTGTACACTCTTTATCGCTTTTCTGACCTTTCCGCAATAGCTGAGCGCTTATTTTCTTTTCCAGTTCATCAAATTTAGACGCGAGGTGGGCCTGAGATCCGATCTGATCTCCCCCTATCGACTTGGTTGATTTTCGATCCTCGATTCTGGAGTACGCAACGGTGATGTGTTGGATGACTATTGCCGATGTCGCAGCCTGCGGTAATGTCGCAATGGAGTGAATGATCAAATCAAATTCGCCGGATGGGAAGGCGGCTAATATTATCTGTCGGAAGGACAAATCGTCGATTTCGTTCCCTGCTTCAACGGCTTCCTTTCGTAACGTGCGAAGGGTTTTGAAGAAGTTGTCAATGGATTCCTCGCCTTTAAATGTGTATGAGTGTAGTTTCCTTTTGGTAAGAACTTTCTTCATCTCGTCTGTAGCCACATACTCTGTGTCGAAAGTGTTCATTAGTTCCGAGGCTGTCAGCGAATCTGCGTTTGGTACAAGAGAGGTGATATCATCAACGTAAGCCTCGATGACTCCTCTAGCGCGTTCATTCCTAAAATCCCATTCTTCGAGTGACGGCGTAGAGGAATAAACAGGTGTGGAAGAAGTCACCTGAGTGTCTACGGATGGTTTCTTGATTGTGCTGTTAATGTATCCAGTGAGACCTTGCGCCCTCAAGGCGTTTGTAATTTTTCTCTTGACTGGGTTCCAGCTGACTTTGACTCCTCCGTCGAATTTCTGATCCTCAGGAACTTCAGGGATGGAGGGAGGTATGGCGCTGTTGCTCGCCATTATAAGTTCAGGATTTATCGATGTGTGTTTTCAAATGTGTTCGATGTCTTTCTCGAGGTTCAGCAGCGGGCGGGGCCCATAACCTGTAAGACGAAAGTAAGTAAATCGATTCTCAGAACACACCAAGGGGGTGTAAGAACTCGTATTAATTAACTACCTGTAAGACGAAAGTAAGTAAATCGATCTATTTACTTTATTAGCGATTGGGACAGGTAGTGAATGTAAAAAAAGTACTCACTCTCAGAACACACCAAGGGGGTGTAAGAACTGAGAGTAATGAAAGGATAAACTAAGCAATATATAGTGATTCGAACCGCTTGTAATCGAGCGGGCGCAGTGAACTGTGAGACGAGACTGGAGTAGATGAGACGAGACCGTAATAATAATAATACATGATCTCTCGATTAAACGAGGATCGATTGAAACATCTGTCATGAAGTGAGCCGCCCCTATTATTTTCCTTTTCTTTACAATACATCATTCCATCACTTTTACCTATCATATCTGATCCGGAACCTTCCAGTTCATTCCGCTCCATTCCGCTTCATTCTTTGTTCCTGAACTATACAGTATGACATCATTGTTCCCGTACCTTGCCTTTGTATATATAAGCCAGTCCCCACAACCTGATCCCTTATCTTGACCTCTTTGTCGTTGGGATCAGGTATGTCCTTACTTACTTCTCTGTACTTATTCATGAATATAACTTTGTCGTTGGGATCAGTATCTGTCCGCTTCCACCTAAGCTTCCGCTCAGTCTTGCCGCCATCGTCACCTCTTTGTGACATTAGGTCAAGATCTTTTACTGCACTGATAACCTACCGATTGGGTTATCCTTGCAGGATCTGTTTCCACCACGTCTACCATTGACTGCTCCGCCTACCCGCACGCCTTTGACACTAAAGACCGAACTCACATCCACCGTCCCCCGAACCAGAACTGGGCTGATTGCAGTTCTCAACCCTGCCCACACACCACTGCTAATTCTATTAGCATAGAAGAATCCCTCCGTGACGGGACACCGCTCATACCTATCACCGCCACTACCCCTAGTCCAGTCACCCTTCCACCAGCCATGTCCACTCCTACCCCAGTTGATGCAAATCGACTCATGACTCAGCTTATCGAACAGGTAGCTCAGCTCACTGCCAACCTACAGAAGGCCACGGCCAAATCGAGCATGAACAAGCCGGAGCTCTTTAAGGGCACCAACAGTGCGGAAGCACGTCGTTTCATTGCTCAGATCCAGAGCTGGGCGATGGAACAGACGGACTTGAACAACAAGGAAGACAAGCTGATAAAGGCAGCCCTGGGATTCTTCTCGGGAAACGCGGCGGACTGGGCCACCCCATACCTCTTGGAATTCAGCCATGGAAAGACACCATTCAACGGACGCTGGGAGGACTTTGTACGAGCCTTCTCACTTCGGTTTGAATCTATTGATGCAGGTATGGAGGCCCGGAACGCGATCCAACACATCAAACAAGGGAAAGGCCAAACGGTAGCAGAATTCGCACAGAAGTTCAAGGACATTGGGGATCGAACTGGACTCTCAGACATTGACCTCCGCGAACGATTTCACAGTGGCCTTAACCCCGAGATCCGACAAAATCTTATCGTGGTTAACATTGCTCAGGGGATAGCCCCCACTTTAGAGGAGGCAATCAGACGGGCAGTCTCGGTGGATGTGTTTCTGCATGATCCTACCATGACAGGCCGTAATCTGGGCACCTCTCACACTTCCCCTCCCCCTTCCAACTCTTACGCCATGGACGTCGATGCCACGCATACCAGTGGGAATAGTAGGGAGAGTTTTGTGGCACAGATGAGAGGTAGATGTTACGGCTGTGGTGGACAGAACCACGAAAAGAAGAACTGCTCGTACAAGGACACAGTATGCCGCTACTGTGGTTGACGAGGTCACCTGGAATCGGTCTGTCAAGACAAGTTCATGGGGTTAGAGCGAGGCCGGGGTAAGCGCCAACAACCCCGTCGACAACAAGTCTCTGCCTCGTCCTCAATGCCCTTCTCTCTGTTTCCAAATGAATCAGTCCAAATTGCAGCCTCTGTTCCCGCTCCCGTTCCCGTTCCCGCGCCCGCCCCACCATCTCCGCTTAACCCCGATCTCTCTGTCCAGATCGCCCAACTGCAGGAACTCCTGAACAGAGCTAATGCCATGGCCCCAGCATCTGGATCTCAGGAGGGTTTTTGAAGCGGGTGCCCGTCTCAGCCGCACCGAGAGCACCCGTTAACCAATTCGCTATACATTCTACTTCCGCATATGATTCTGTCCCCTCGTGTAAAATATCTACCGTTTTGGAATTGAACTCCAGTTCGTCCCATTTCCGAATCAATGCGAAATTAAGAGGGAGGAATCATAGTATAGCGACTGCGGCCATGGTCAATTCCGGAGCCACTGCTCTGTTCTTGAACCAAGAGTTTGTCACCCGTCACCATGTAAAGACCTTTCCACTCAAGAGACCGATCGGGATCTTCAACATCGATGGTTCCGCCAACCGAGCGGGGCAGATTACGCACTTCACACGCTTAGCCCTAACTGTCGATGGTCAGGAACGTTGGACAGACCTACTTGTCACTAACCTGGGAAGCGAGGACCTCATCCTAGGACTCCCCTGGTTACGGAAGGCCAACCCAGAGATTGACTGGGAGAAAGGGCGACTCTCGGTCAAACCACAACAGTCAACGATGTATGAGGAGGAAGAGGGAGAAAACATTGGAGCGACGGAGACCCCAGAACCCTTGTCAAGTACAATTGACCAAGAGGAGGAAGAGTCACCCATTCACCGAATTCGAGCCAACCGGCGAACCCGACGTGCATGGGTGAGATCAGGCATTCTACAGGAACAGACGGAGGAGGTCTGGTGCGCCGCTGGGTTCACCTACTCCCAACAGTTAGCGGAACAGACCCACAAAGCCAAACCCCTGAAAACCTTTGAAGAGATGGTTCCAGAGCCCTACCGGAACTTCCAGAAGGTATTCTCTGAAGCCGCCTCCGAACGACTGCCAGGACACCAACCCTGGGACCACGCAATCGAGTTGATCCCTGGAGCACCCGAAACCATGCGTACCAAGGTCTATCCCATGTCGTTGAATGAGCAAGCTGAACTCGATCGGTTCCTAGATGACAGCCTCCAAAAGGGTTATATTCGCCCCTCCAAGTCCCCACTATCCTCCCCAGTTTTCTTCGTGAAAAAGAAGGATGGGAAGCTCCGCTTTGTACAAGACTACCGGAAACTTAACCAGGTTACCATAAAGAATCGCTACCCTCTACCACTGGTGGCCGACATCATCAGTCGCCTACAGGGAGCACGGTATTTCACCAAGTTTGACGTCCGATGGGGTTACAACAATGTTTGAATAAAGGAGGGTGATGAGTGGAAGGCGGCCTTTGCAACCAACAGAGGGTTATTCGAACCTCGTGTAATGTTCTTTGGTCTAACTAATTCCCCTGCCACCTTTCAAGCTCTCATGAACTCCATCTTCTCCGATCTAGTGGCAGCAGGGAAAGTAGCCGTCTATCTAGACGATATCCTCATTTTCAGCAACGAATTACAAGAACACCGACAGATAGTGCGGGAGGTACTAACACGGCTACAGAAACACGACCTTTACCTACGACCAGAAAAGTGCGAGTTTGAACAACTTCAGATCGAATACCTGGGCCTGGTGATATCGGAAGGGGAGGTGCGCATGGATCCAGTAAAGGTAGCTGCGGTCCGTGACTGGGCAACCCCAAGGAACCTGCGGGAGCTACGGGGATTCTTGGGTTTTGCTAACTTTTATCGACGATTCATACGGAACTTTGCCCGCATAGCACGACCCTGAACGACCTGACCAAGAAGGACATCAGCTTCGATTGGGGAACACACCAGCAGCAGGCATTTGACACCCTGAGGGAAGCGTTCATCTCAGCACCAGTACTGGCTCTTTGGGATCCGGATAGGCTCACACGACTCGAGGTGGACGCATCAGGCTTTGCGACTGGAGGAGCAATAATGCAGCTGCAAGACGATGGCCAGTGGCACCCAGTGGCATTCCGATCAGCCTCCATGCAACCAGCGGAACGGAACTACGAAATCTACGACCGAGAAATGTTGGCCATCATCGAAGCACTGAAGGACTGGAGGAGTTTCCTGGAAGGATCGCCACAACCATTTGAAATCCTCACCGACCACGCAAACCTCGAATTCTGGCGAACGGCTCAGGACCTCAGTCGGCGGCAGGCAAGATGGGCGTTATGGCTATCACGGTTTGATTTCCAGTTAACTCACCGCCCAGGCAAGGCGAATACACAAGCTGATGCTCTTTCGCGCATGGCAGTGCATCAGGTCCTGGACAGTGACGACAACCGGCAACAGACAGTGTTGAAGCCAACCCATTTCCTGGAAATCGCAGCAGCTACACTACAGAATCCACTGGAAGACCAAATCCGGAGGGCGTCGCAGAAGGAGGCGGAGGTACTTGAAGGATTGGAGGAATTGAAAAAGAAGGGGCTTCGACGGCTAACCAATGGAGTGGCAGAATGGGAGGAGGACAATGGACTAGTGTACCACCGGGGTAGAGTATATGTCCCACCAGACAACAGCCTGCGGACTGAAGTACTACGACAATGCCATGACAATCCAACGGCCGGTCACCCAGGACTTCACGGCACCCTCGACCTGGTCAGCACTCACTTTTGGTGGCCCACTTTACGGTCCTTCGTCGAAAAGTATGTGGAAGGGTGCGAGACTTGTGCAAGGAAGAAGATACAGAGGCATCCGCGAGCAGTAACACAACCCCTGGAGGTCCCGACGGGCCTGTGGGAGGAAGTGGGAGTGGACTTGATCACACAGCTGCCTTCTTCGCAAGGCCACGATGCCATCCTGGTTTGTACCGACCTCTACGGCAAGCAGATCCACGTGATCCCCTGTAGTACCTCCATCACTGCAGAAGGTGTGGCAGACATCTACTACCGCGAAATTTTTCGCCTTCATGGACTCCCGCTTCGCTTCGTATCGGATCGTGGACCCCAGTTTGCGGCAAAGCTGATGCGATCCCTACTCTCCCGCCTTGGGATCAAGTCAACCTCACATCGGGCTACCACCCCCAAGCCAATGGCCAAACCGAACGGGCCAACCAGGAAGTCGAAAAATACCTCAGGCTGTACATGGGACGTCGCCAGGACGACTGGGCAGAGCACTTACCGATGGCGGAATTTGTGATCAACTCCCGCACTCACTCGGCGATTGGAATGTCCCCGTTTGAACTTACCTATGGCTACCTACCCCTGTTCAACATCCCAGTGGGGCAGCGCAGTGGGATTCCGGCGGTGGATGATCGGATTCAGATACTTCGGGATGCACGACAGGATGCAGGCGCAGCACTACACCTGGGGAAAAGACAGCAAAAGGAAAGCTACGAGAGGGGAAAACGGAAAGCACATCAATTCCGAGTGGGAGATCAGGTTTGGCTAAGTGCGGAGGATATCAAGCTACAGCTTTCTAGCGAGAAGCTGGGGGATCGACAGCTTGGACCATACACAATCCTGGACAGAGTTGGACCTCTCGACTACCGCCTGGACCTACCGTTGTCCCTCGACCGGGTCCACCCTGTCTTCCATGTCGACAAGCTATACCCATGGAAAGGAAATGCTGTCAACGGCCAGATTGCGACACCACCAGAACCAGTATACCTAGAGGATGAAGACGAACCGGAGTATGAGGTAGAGGAGATCTTGGATAGTCGGGTGAGATGGAAGAAGTTAGAATATTTGGTGAAGTGGAAGGGTTACGACGCAGGGCATAATTCATGGGAGCCGGCACAAAATTTGGAACATGCGCCGGCTACTGTCCGAAAATTCCACAAGAAACATCCCGGGCGGCGAAGGCTTGACCATCGAGGGCAATGGTCAT
>JANVFO010000176.1:0-21309 GCA_027919855.1 Lentinula guzmanii | reverse complement strand
CTGGTTAGGTGGTTGCCTGAAGTGTAGAGATAACAAGTGCGGATAGGAAGACAGTGGACTAATGGGGAGAAGAAGGCGGTATGGTGTATAGCCTGTCCGAAGGAGGGGCGACGGGATAAGGAGGATAGGTGGATGAGTATCACAGAAGTAGATTACCTGATCCATATCATTGGTGTGTCGCATCGATGACGGACTTGATCATGTACGGTTGACTGCGTCGGTGCGAAGTGCTACGCGCGATGCGTACGACCGATGCGCATGATCGTAACAGTATCCCCCAATTAGGCTTTCGCCCTCGAAAGCCATACCTAAGTATTCCAATCTAAAGTCGAAAGAGTCCAGGAGTGTCGAATGGATGTCGCGTCGTTAAGGCGAAGTCATGTGATGTTGGTTTTCGAATCATCGTGTGTGATTACATCAGCTAGCGCATATAAGAGGCCCTGGGAAAGTTGAACTTCAACATTTTCATCTTTACTAAATGTCTACCACATCGTCCCCAACTCGTCCAGCCCGTTCTCCCACTCCGGTCCTCAACGACGAGGATGCGGACTTGCAAGCGTTTCTTGCAGCCACACAACGCGAGGCTCAAGATAAGTGGAGGAGGTTGCGCGAAGAAAAGGAGTCAGGAAACGTTGTTGCTGAGTGGACGGTTGTCGGGGAAAAAGAGGTTGTTGAGGAGGATGTTGATGATGTAGTCGCGGGGGAAAAAGAGGTCGTTCCGAAGGTGGAACCAAGGCCTCGGAAGGTCGCCATCAAGATGGTAGCGGGGATGCCTCGTAGTCGCGAGGTCATTCCGGTAAGTCCCTTGTTCAACCCGTTTGAAGTTCCCTGACCGATATAGATCATTTCGATTCCGAAGAAACATAAGGTTGAGCCGGTAGTGGCGGAATCGAGTCGTAAGAAGTGTAAGGGCAACTTGGTGCGTTGTATCCTTTTTCCTCTTTCCATACCTGATACTGAGGTCCTGTGTTAGGCGGCGATAATCGTCGATTCAGATTCGGATTCCCTTCCCATCCCCTTCCCCAACGCCTGCGAACGTTGCATTCGTGGTGATCAGGTCTGTAGGCCTCAACCACACGCTCCCAACGCAGTGGCTTGTGATCGATGCCATGTTGCACGACAGAGCTGTTCTTTCCTTCGGAAGGTCCGAAAGCCGCATGTGAGGTCCCCTCCAAGCGAGGCGGAGACTACGGGGATGAAGGAGGAGATGCGGGAGCTGCGATTTGCGGTGGAAGAATTGACGGGTCAGGTGCGCGCTCTGGTGCGTCAGGGTCGAAGGGATCGGGAAGAGCGCGGGCTTCATTGGGAGGATTGTAAAGGCAAGGGAAAACGGCGGGAACCCACTCCTGAGACCGACCGCTACAGTTCGGAGTAGTGGTCCAATTCCTGCCACGCTCGCCTTGACCGTGCCATATATAAATTGACATCTTGTAATCGCTATCGTACCATAAAGAATCCTGCTTGCCATCTTCTATAAGGGTGAAATTAAGTTGTGAAAGTATCGAAATCAACCAGATCTGTAGTTAATAAGAAGTAACAGGTTAACTTAGTAGTATTAAGGAGTGAAATTAAAAGTAACGTAGTGGTGCGCTCGGTGCGAACATCGGTGCGAAACCTAAGGTGAGAACAATCACTCAATTTACTATCACTGTTAAGACTGTGCCGGTGAGGTTCCGTTGAGTCTTAGAAGGTATTGAATGAATCGAAGTGATCCGAGAATGATCGGGATGAATCGAGGCTATGGTTTATAACCGAAGTCTCAAAGGAAGTAATCGAAGATGATCAGTCAGCTCGATTGCAACGGAAGATGATAAAGATGAACTAGAACCTTGACACTACTTTTGGTAGTGCCCCTGCTTCGTCGTACGGTTCGGTGAATGTTCAGAGTGACGAGTAAGAGTGTAAGGACGTCCGGATAATGATCGGTTATAGTGCGAATGTTAGACGATTAGAAGAGAGAGTTCCGGACGGAGTTCAGCAGCAATCTAAGTTGATATTTAAACTGAGGAACTATGTACAAGATACTACAGCTTATATACCTGTATTCCTAATTGTTAAATCTATAACAATAAGAGCTGTAAGTAAAAGACAATAACTAATATAATTTGACGTCATCAATATAAATAAAAAGACAATAAAGTTGGAGCACTTAGCATTCGATAACCGAATGCTTCGTTCGACTCGATCGAAGCAATTGATCTCGGAAGTAAATATGATTTACACCAAGTCCATGTCCAAAGTCAGAAGCTCTACACGGAGGCCCGGAAGCATAATCGTAACAGTATCCCCCTGTTGGGCTTTTGCCCTCGAAAGCCTCGTACGAAGGTCCTAGAGTTGATCCGATCAAGTGTTCGAAATTCGAACTGTGACTTGGTGAAATGTGAAGAAATCGAGATCGATCAATCAATCACGTAAATGATGGCGCAGTACATGAACCAAGCGAGAAAAATTTTAAGTCCCCACTTTTCTCTTACTTCTACCATCATGTCCCCTGCCAATTCCCGTGCCAACAGCCCGTCCGACGAAGAAGAAAAAGCCGAGCTCCTGCTCATTCAGAAGCGTAAGGAGGAAAGGGCAAGGATAGACGCTGAGAGAAAAGCTGAAGAGGAAGCGGCGGAAGCTCGATTGGCGGAGATCCATCGAAAGAAAGAAGAGAAGAAAAGAGAAGCAGAAGAGAAGAAGAAGAAGGAAGAGTTGGAACGTCGAAAAGCAGAAGAAGAGGCGAAGGCTGCCGAGGCAGCAAAGAAAGCAGCCGAGAAGGCTAAGAAAGAAGAAGAAAAGAGGAAAGTCGAAGAGGAATCGAGGTTGGCCGAAGCTGCAAAGAGGACAGCTGAGGAGAATCGAAAGAAGTTAGAGATGGATAGGAGGATGGAAACGGCGGCGCTCATTCGGGCGCAAATCGAAAAGAAGAAGAAGGAGAAGCTCATCAACTCGGTGAGCAGTTGATTTACTTCAATTTTCAAACCGCTCATTTCGATTATAGCTGGTCAGCGAAACATCGACAGTGGTGGTCGGTAAAAAGCGGAAGAGGGTTGCTGTGGTGAGTGATTTTATCTTTTCATCCTCTACCGTCTAACTTCTTTGTTCTAGGTCGTTCCATCCGGAGATCCCGAAGGCGGCGACCCGAACCCGGGTGACGACAATGACTACATCGAGTCGGATACGGACGATGACGAAAATCCTGAGGATCCCCCAGCCTCACCTCCAAAGCAGTCGCGATGCAGTCGATGCATCTTAAAAGCCTTCAAGTGCGAATTGGTGGGACCCGGTTCTGCTTCCTGCAAAGGTTGTAGAAAAGCAAAAGTCCGGTGTTCGCTCGTGCCGGACGATTATCCTTGCAGGAGTAAGAGAATGAAAGTGGAAAGTCCGGTTGCTTCAACAAACCACCAAATAATCGACGATCTCCGGACTAACGTCCGAGATCTTAACACAAGAATCAATCTCCAGGAGGAGATGCTTCGATACCTGATCCTCCGTGTCCGGAAGCTCAAAGAGGCGAATAGAGAGGAAGAAGAAGAAGAAGAAGAATCCGAGGAGGATCGAGTGAGAAGGACTGGAGATAGAAAGGGAAAGGGCCGGAAGGAATGAGTGGCCGGTTTCGATTGTTTTTCTTTTTGGACTTATAAATGGTTTTCTTGTATCCGTATATCAATTGCTGTCCGAATGTGAATCTTTAAATAAAACTTTTGTTTGTAAATAAAATGAGGTTTAAAAGATCATTCGAAAACAATCGAGAAACATCCGAAATGGACTTAGAAGAATTTGAGTTTAAATAGGACTGAGATGTCCGAAATTTCGATCAGTGTCGACCTTCCGGGTAGGGATAAACGCTCAATAAGCTATCATGGTGTTTATCCCCCCAGTCGATTTCAACCGTTCGGAAAGAAAGAAGAAAAGAATAGAATAAAAAGAATAAGTAAAAGCATACGAAAGTTAATCGGTGATGTCCGGTAAAGGTCCGGGCTTGAGTGGATATCGTTTATGGAATTCTTCGAGTAATTCTTCGGCGTGCATTTCATCAGCTCCAATCCATGAGAACTCCTCATCGGTACCTTCGTATCCTTTCCATCAAATGAAGTATCGCAATGGACAGCGTTGAAAGCATCGGTCCATTTTCAAATCTAAAACTTCTGCAACTTCAAACTCCTGCTCACCATCGACTTCAATCGGTGGTGGCGGAGGTTGCGAACGATTCGGAATGGGATTTGGAGTATAAGGTTCCAATTGCGAGACGTGGAATACTGGGTGGATTCGGGAAAGGTAGTCGGGTAATTGTATCTTGTAGGCGAGAGTGCCGATGCGTTCGATAACCTTGAAAGGTCCAAGATACTTCTCTGAGAACTTCGGAGTTGGTCGAGTGGTTCGAATGTGTTTTGCTAAGACAAAGACTTCAGCGCCAATTTGGAATTCTGGAGCAGAGATTCGTTTTCGATCGGCTTGATCTTTGTACTTCTTCTGGGCATTCGAAATCTCATCCCAAAGGAAGGAGTGAACTTCATCTAAGTTGGCGACGAAGTCGTGAGCCCGGTCAGATCGAATATCGACCTCTGGTCTAATCGAGATGTTCGGATGGTAGCCTTTGTTGGCAAAGAATGGTGTGATTCCAGTCGAAGCGTTCGGAGCATTATTGTAGGCAAACTCAGCCATTGGAAGTAGGCTAGACCAGTAATCCTGTTGATAGTTACTGTTATATACATGCCAAGCTACACCATGCCTTCCGGTTTGACTTCCGAATCAATCGATAACCATATCGATATTCCGATCATTTGATCGATCGATCGATCATTCCGACCATTCCGATCGATCGATCGATCACCCGATCACCCGATCAGTATCAATTCCCTTCCGAGTTATCACCAAGTCCAACTCGAAACTCGATTGACTTCGGACTGTGTTCATTGACTTAGTAATCGCGGAACAACCTCGGATACATCACATGACACATGGTCAGCATGACCGATGCATTCCCACGCCTGTCCGCTCTCGGGAAAACATCCTTATTGTATTATTTCGGATCTTTCTCACTTATTGTCTTTATTTTAACAATTAGGATTACTTGTATATAAGATTAGATATCTTGTACACTATTCCTCAGTTTCAATATCGACTTGGGTTGCCTTGGGTTCCATCCCAGTCATTCCTCTCTCTCATTATGTCTCCTTACTGTTCATATTCATCTGAACCCTTTCCTGAACCACTCAGCATAGTGAGGATCCGTTCTAATAAACGGATCGAGGTTCACTTCACTCCTACGTGACTTCCGTACCATCCGGTCCATTCGGATTTCGATCGTTCCCACGGAACTTCGATCGTTCCCACGGAGCTCCGGTCGGAGCTTCGGCTGCTTCGATTGTATTTCGAAGCCTTCGGACCATTCATGGGCAACATCAGCCATTTCATTCCCTCCTCGGAAGCACGGCCCTAACAGTTACAGTATATGCGAATGTACTGCTCCAAGGTCTGGTTGACACGTTCGGTCTGTCTGTCAGCTTCGGGGTGATATCCGGAAGTGTAATGAAGTTCCATGTTGAGTGATTGCCCGAGTGCTCGAAAGAAAGCAGAGACGAACTCGGAACCTCGATCGGAGGTTACGTGGTTCGGAACTCCATGTTTAGAAAAAACGTGAATGACAAATAATTCAGCTAACTGTTCGGATGTAATCGTAGTATGACACTTAATGAATATGGATTGTTTCGAAGCTCGATCCACGATGACTAGAATGGAATTGAAACCGTCCGACATCGGAAGCTCCTCGATAAAGTCCATCGAGATTGAGTCCCAAGGTCGTAAGGGAACCGGAAGTGGTTTGAGTAGTCCATAAGGTCTATGTCGACGTGATTTGTTTCTTCCGCATGTAGTGCAGGAGGCAACGTAGTCTCGTACGAAGTCTCAAATCTTCAGCCAGGTGTACTGTCGTCGAATAGTTTCGAGAGTTCGGTTTTGACCGAAATGACCTGAAAGTGGATGATCGTGGAAGTAGTGTAATACTTGCAATCGTAGATCCGAATGATTCGGAACGTAGATTCGATTGTCGAGTCGTAACAAACCATCTTCACCCATAGTCCATCGAGGTTTAGTGGAGTCTTGAACAAAGGTAAGTCCAAGTGCCGATTCCGGATCTATCGATAGTGAGTTGTGGATAGCTTCATGTAAAGCATTGATGTCCATAACAATCGAAGCTCGGAGGATCGGACCCTCGAGGAAAGTAGCTCAGAGAGAAGTGGTGAACTGTTCGTTAGTGAATATGGGTCTAAAGTTCTGTGGATTTACTTGGGCGTAGCCGATATCCCCCTCTTTTGGGTAGACGTCCCATCGTCTAGTGATAGAGTCCGGTTTCTCGCCAAGTTTGCCGGGTCTGAATCGAATAACCATGTTGAATTGATGCAGGTATTCGGACCATCGGGCCTGTCTCCGGGTCAGAATTTTAGTGGTAGAGAAGTACTCAAGGTTTTTGTGATCGGTGACCACATTGATCGGGTCTCTGGAACCTTTGAGATAGTGTCTCCACGCTTTGAAAGCCTTGAAAATAGCTAGTAATTCCTTGTCGTGAGTATCGTAGTTAAGCTCAGCAGAATTGAGAGTGCGGGAAAGGAATGCAACAGGATGAATTTCACCGTCATTGAGCATAATCAAAAGGATAGCTGCGATTGCATAGTCCGAAGCGTCGGTCTCGACGATGAGTGGCTGGTTCGGTTCCCAGTGAGCAAGGATTGGTGCGTGAGTAAAAGCGTATTTGAGGTTTTCAAAAGCCGATTGACATTTGGCTGTCCATATCCAGTCGACAGTTTTCCGAGTGAGCCGGGTAAGTGGTATAACAATGTCGCTGTAATTGTAAATAAATCGTCGATAGAAATTTGAAAATCCTAAGAAGGATTGAATATCCTTGACTTTCCGAGGTACCGGCCATTCGACGATAACTTGGATCTTGTCAGCGGCCATAGTGAGGCCTGCAGGTGAAAGGATGTAGCCAAGGTATTCGATGGTATCGACACCAAAGAAGCATTTTGCGAGGTTGCAGTAGAGCTTTGCTTCTCGAAGTCGTCGAAGTACCTCCCGGACGTGCTTTTCGTGATCTTTGGGGTTGTCTGAATATACAAGAATGTCGTCAATGTAGACAATAACATAGACATCGAGTAAATCTGCAAAAATGGTGTTGACAAACCGTTGAAAAGCAGCCGGAGTGTTCGTAAGTCCTTCCGGAATGACTTTCCATTCGTACGAGCCATAGCGTGTCCGGAAGGCGGTCTTCCATTCGTCACCTTCGGCGATTCGTACAAGATGATAGGCGTGGGCTAGATCAAGTTTGGTGTAGATAGCAGCCTTTCGAGGCGCATCAAGTAGGTCGGAAATGAGTGGCAGAGGGTATCGATCCTTTTTGGTGATTCAATTGATGCCTCAGAAGTCGACGCACAGGCGTAGTGAACCATCCTTCTTTGGAGCGAACAAGACGGGTACTCCGTATGGTGATGAAGAAGTCTGAATAATTCCAGCAGCGAGTTGCTTGTCCAGGAAATCTCGAAGGGCCTCCAGCTCTTTCGGAGAGAGCGGATAGATCCGTCCAAGTGGTGGTTCAGCGCCTTTGTTACGACCATGCCAAGTTAACTCCCGCGGGCCCGACGATCATTCCCCGGTATTTGACTTCACTATTTTCTTCCGTCGCGGAGCTTACCTCCGCGATCCTTTTACACTTCGCTTCTATATCCCTCACACTTAGCCGACTTCTTATATATCCTTTTATATCATTTCCTTTATACTTTCCCCTTTTATCTTCCACATGTTCGACCATACTATTCTAGGATACTATCGCTTAGCGACCCTTAGGTAGCGACTACAGTATAAAGCTACAAGAGTAGAATAGTTGGTCCTCAGTTTAAATATCGACTTTGATAGCGCACTCATACAGTGTATTTCAAATAGAGTTAAATCTCAACCTCATCCTAAGTACGATCGCGTGAGTTTCTCCCGCGATCGGAATTACCCTCAACCTCACTTTCGGACAGCGGCGTGTCGGGGACACTATTAATAGTAGCGTCAACGTCCGACTACCTCTCCATAGGTCCACCCAACCCTCACCGGGATTTATCTTGGTGTTCGGTCTTTTACCCCGCGGACTTATAGTCCGCGATCCACACTTATCACCTACAACCGTGCATGATCATAGCAGTATATTTAGACTGAAACCCGGCACATCGTATTCCATCACTCTTCACTTCCTTTTCCTCCATTCAAATCCTCTCTACCCAAAATGGTCAATACCAGGAGCAGACGTGCTCGTACCAACACCGCAGACTCGGACAACGTTCAGGAGGAGCCAGTAATGGCAAATCCATTCGCCACCAACGCGACGGCCTTCGCGCCGTTCGCTGAGTCTATCTCTGGAACGGGACTTCCCTGTAGGCGTACCAACGCTTTCGGTCCAGCCCCGAGCCAACCCGCGACGGTACGGGTATCCAATCTTCACGCTCTTGGTTCACCAGACCAAGCCGAATTCGAGTACCAAGTACTCTACACCGCTGATGGGCAACCAATCACGGTACGAACGCCGCGTAGCAATCGCATGGCGATACCAACGTTGGAGACGGCCATCCCCCCATCTCCAACAACGCTAACCCTTGCTGACAGAATGTGTCAGCAACTAACTACTCAAGCCGGTCCTTCGCGGGATCGGTCTTCATCCCTCATCCCTGCTGAGGTTCCTGAAGAACCTGAGATCGCGGAGCAAACTGAGGAGGTAAGTCCTGACTTACCAGACCACCCGGAAGACCCGGACCCTGAGGGATCTGATCCCGAAGGACCACCCGGAGGACCAGGAGGTCCTGGTGGACCAGGATCACCACCTAGCTCTCGCGGTCCTAGCCGTTCTAGGAGTCCTCCAGGGGGACCAGGTAGCAATCGCACCGACATCGCGGAACAGCGAATCATCGAGCTGTTCACTAGCTTTAGAGGCACCCTCGACAATCTCGGAGGTGCTATCACCGAACTATCCACGAATCAAAATCGTGGACCGACAGAGACCGCAAGGTCAAAAGTTAAGGACCCGGAGGTTTTCGACGGTTCTAACCCGCGGAAACTGAAAGGTTTCCTCGTTTCATTATCTTTGGTCTTTATTGACCGCCCAACATATTTTACTGATCAAAGGAAGATCAACTATACGTTGTCTTATCTAGGTGGCGCCGCAAAGGAGTGGTTCGAACCAGACATTCTGGATCCGGATCTCGCGGAGATGCCCACCTGGACATCCTCCTTCGCGTCGCTGGTGAAGGAACTACAGGACAATTTCGGTATGTACGACGCACAGGGAGAGGCCGAGGATAAACTCGGGACGTTGAGGATGAAGGAATCCGACAACGTACGGACTTACAACATCCGTTTCAACACTCTCGCGGCGTCTACAAACTGGGACTCCCAAGCCCTTAAGTGGGCATATCAACGCGGCTTGGCAAGCCGTATAAAAGACGAAATGGCCCGTCTTCCAGAGCCCGCTAATCTCATGGACTACCGGAAAGAAGTCCTTCGCGTGGACAACCGGTACTGGAGACGGGAAGAAGAGCGGAAACGCGAAAACGCCCGTTCGACGGTCGCGACTTCATTCTCGAAGTCGTCAACTACATCCTCGAAGAACTCGCCAAGTTCTTCTCCATCACCCTCCTCCGCGGCCTTCTCGACTAAAGGATCGGGAAAACAAGGTAAGCCTAGCGGAGGCAACCACTCGTCTTCGACAGGTTTGTCATGAAGTGAGCCACCCCTATCATTTTCCTTTTCTTTACAATACATCATTCCATCACTGTTACCTATCATGATCGATCCGGAACCTTCCAGTCCATTCCGTTCCATTCCTCGTTCCTGAACTATACAGTATGACATCATGATTCCCGTACCTTACCTTTGTATATATAAGCCAGCCCCCCACAACCTGATCCCTTATCTTGACCTCTTTGTCGTTGGGATCAGGTATGTCTTTACTTACTCCTCAGTATTTATTATGAATATAACTTTGTCGTTGGGATCAGTATCTGCCCGCTTCCGCTCAGTCTTGCCGCCGTCGTCACCTCTTTGTGACAAGGTTCAGCATCGACGCGATTGTCGATCACTGCTAACCTAGGTTCCGACGGTAAACTCCTCCCTAGCGAGGCAGAGCGCCGGAAGAAGTTGGGTCTTTGTGGTTTCTGCGGTGGGAAGCATAGGTTCGAAGATTGCGAGCGGAAGAAGGCTCGTGAGACTCGAGGCCGAGCTGCAGAGACGCAGGAGAGTGTAGAGACGACTTCCGTGGATTCGGAAAACTGATCAGCAGCTCCTGTACCCCGGTATGACACGGGAGTTGCGTTGATTCAGATCGTACCACGCGGGAAGTAAAACTCAATGCGTCCACTCTTTCATATGACGAACAATCTTTCACTTTATCGCTAACTTTAGATTTACCGGCTCGCGGCGATTCTTCCGATTCCTCCGCCGCGACGCTATCCTTTATCTCTTTACTTGATTCTGGTTCTACTGATTGTTTTATTGACTCGCTTTTTGTAAAAGCTAATAGTTTACCAACTTCACCCATCTCTCCAATCAATCTCCGCCTTTTCGATGGTTCATTGTCACCTAAGCCGATCGTCGAGACTACCACTCTCAACGTTCGATTTCCCTCTGGCGAGCTGCTACTACTGACATTCTATGTCACCTCACTCGACTCCTCTTGCAAAGCTGTATTAGGTTACAGTTTCTTAACCCGCTACAATCCGTTGATTGACTGGGTATCTCAAAACATCACTTTCCGTTCCACTAAGCAAGTTGAGTCCCTCACCCCGACGTCCTCAACTCCACGAGAGATATCTCCGGAGTTAACTGATCCTGTGCCGGATCAGCCCCACCCCAATCGATCGAAGAAGACTTCGCGCCCTTCCTCTCGATCGCGCTCTCGTCCCTCACCTCATCCATTATCGGACAAATTCCTCTTTGAACCCATCTACACCTATCCCTCGGTCGCTCAATTGGCCGCTTCCAAGCTCGAAAATCCCGAAGTCGACATCGCTCTAGTAAACGCGGTCCTTTTCAACCGCGCATGTAAGGCCGCTAAATGCGAACCTATTTTACTACGAGCGATCCATTCTGAAGTTTCAGCGCGAGCTGCTTCAACCTCACCCGACTCCGCGGAGACGAAAACCGATACTTCCAGCTTACCGCCGGAGTATGCGGAATTCGCCGACGTATTTGATGAAGTGGATTCCGAAGTGCTGCCAGAGCACCGCCCTTACGACCTCAAGATTGATTTGGAGCCTGGCGCCGAACCCCCGATCGGTCGCCTTTACCCTCTTTCCTCAAAGGAACTTGAAGCTCTTTGCGAGTTTATCGACAAGCACTTGGAAACAGGTGCTATCCAACCATCCACCTCTCCTCACGGGGCTCCGGTACTTTTTGTGCCGAAGAAGGATGGAAAACTCCGTCTCTGCGTAGACTTCCGCGGTCTTAACAAGATTACCAAAAAGGACCGTTACCCTTTACCCCTTATTTCTGATCTCTTGGACGCTCCTAAGAAAGCTAAGTTTTATACTAAACTCGATCTCACTCACGCATATCATCTAGTCCGAATCGCGGAAGGCGACGAATGGAAAACCACCTTCAGAACCCGTTGGGGTTCCTATGAATGGAAGGTTATGCCATTTGGCCTTACTAACGCTCCCGCGGCCTTCCAGCGTTTCGTCAATCATATTTTCGCTGACCTTTTAGATGTTAATGTTATCGTCTATATCGACGATATACTCATTTACTCGGACGACGAGAAATCTCATCGCGAACATGTCCGCTGTCACAAAGAGGTGACGATGGCGGCAAGACTGAGCGGAAGCTTAGGCGGAAGCGGACAGATACTGATCCCAACGACAAAGTTATATTCATAAATAAGTACAGAGAAGTAAGTAAGGACATACCTGATCCCAACGACAAAGAGGTCAAGATAAGGGATCAGGTTGTGGGGACTGGCTTATATATACAAAGGCAAGGTACGGGAACAATGATGTCATACTGTATAGTTCAGGAACGAAGAATGAAGCGGAATGGAGCGGAATGGACTGGAAGGTTCCGGATCAGATATGATAGGTAAAAGTGATGGAATGATGTATTGTAAAGAAAAGGAAAATAATAGGGGCGGCTCACTTCATGACATCCGCGAGGTTCTCCGTCGACTCCGTAAACATCGTCTGTTCGCGAACCTCGCCAAATGCGAATGGGGTGTAGACACCGTCGAGTATCTTGGTTACATTCTTTCTCCGGAGGGCTTAACGATGTCGAAAGACAAAGTTCAAGCTATCGTTGACTGGCCGGTTCCCCGCAAAGTCAAGGACGTTCAATCTTTCTTAGGTTTCGCTAATTTCTATCGACGTTTTATTTATAATTATAGCGAAATCGTACTCCCGATGATGCGGCTCACACGAAAGGACGTATCATGGTTATGGTCCAAGGAGTGCCAAGAAGCTTTCGACAAACTCAAGGACAGCTTCGTTCATGCTCCCATCCTCGCACACTGGCAACCTAACCTACCCCTTATCGTCGAAACCGACGCGTCGGACTACGCGCTAGCCGCGATCCTCTCGATCCTCCTACCGGACGGAGAGATTCATCCAATCGCTTTCCTATCCCGAACCTTCCAGGCTGCAGAGCTTTGTTAAGATCATGCCAAAGATCTTAATACATGCACTATATATAGTTCCAATCACCTATGACAATTAACTTGTCATAGTGGCCTTTTGGCTCAGTTGGATTTTGTGTTAGTGGTTGGGCACAGCTTTCACAGTATGACAAGTTGCAAAGGTCACTGGTTCAATTCCAGCTGTTGCCACTTTATCTCTTGGTGATGGCTCATGGATCATGTGGCTTACAGGGCCTGGGAAACCCTGGGGTCTAACTGTACATAGTACATGTGACCTTTGATGTGCAATTTCGGAGTTTCATCTCCATTTCTGATGGCTTTCTTCCATCATTCCTGGGTCTTGTCAACCCATCATCTGGCTATTTCAGCCATTACTCTGGCTATTTCAGCCATTACTCTGGCCATCTTCCGGCCATCATTCCAGCCAACTTCTGGCTATTTCCTGGCTTGACTAGCCAATGCACTTCAAGGGTTCAGTGCCTAAAGGGGGGCACTGTTAAGATCATGCCAAAGATCTTAATACATGCACTATATATAGTTCCAATCACCTATGACAATTAACTTGTCATAGTGGCCTTTTGGCTCAGTTGGATTTTGTGTTAGTGGTTGGGCACAGCTTTCACAAGCTTAACTACGACACTCATGACAAAGAGCTCCTCGCTATTTTCGAGGCTTTCAAAGCTTGGCGTCACTATCTCGAAGGATCGGGCGACGCGATCGATGTGGTTACTGATCACAAGAATCTCGAATACTTCTCGACCACCAAAATCCTCACGCGGCGACAAGTCCGCTGGTCAGAATTCCTCCACCAGTTCAATATGGTGATCCGCTTCCGCCCGGGTAAACTGGGTGCAAAACCCGATGCCCTCACTAGACGCTGGGACGTCTATCCTAAAGAGGGGATACTGGCTACGCGCAAGTTAACCCGCAGAATTTCAGACCTATCTTTACCAATGAGCAACTAACCACTTCACTTCGAGCAACTTTCCTAGAAGGCCCCGCGCTTTGCGCTGCGATCGTAATGGACTTGCAATTGCTTCATTCCACTATCCGCGATTCTATTGAACAGGATCCGGAAGCAATCGCGGGCCTAGCCCTAGCAAAAGACGATTCAAATACTCGTTGGACAGTAGGTGATGATGGACTGCTAAAACTTGATAATCACATTTATGTTCCTAACCATTCTAACCTTTGCCTTAAAATTTTACAATATTTTCACGATCACCCCCTTTCAGGTCATTTTAGACAGAACCGGACTCTTGAATCAATCCGACGCCATTACACTTGGCCGAAGATCCGGGAATTCGTTCGCGACTATGTCAGCTCATGTACAGTTTGCGGACGAAACAAACCCCGTCGACACCGACCTTACGGTCTCCTCAAACCCCTTCCGGTTCCCGCCCGACCATGGGATTCAATCTCGATGGACTTCATCGAACAACTCCCTTCCTCCGACGGACATACAGCAATCCTCGTCGTTGTCGATCGAGCCTCTAAACAAGGCATCTTTATTCCGACTAACGACAAAATCACCTCCGAAGGATTAGCGGAGTTATTCGTCCATCACGTTTTCTCCAAGCATGGAGTTCCGAACCACGTAACATCCGATCGCGGTTCAGAATTTGTGTCTGCTTTCTTCCGCGCTCTCGGCGAAGCTCTATCTATGAAACTTCATTTCACCTCAGGTTATCACCCAGAAGCCGATGGACAAACGGAACGAGTCAACCAAACTCTGGAACAGTACATCCGGATTTACTGTGCATACCAACAGGACGATTGGGCGAAACTCCTACTGATCGCGGAGTTCGCGTACAACAATGCTCCTAATGCCTCCACCGGTTTATCTCCGTTCTTCGCGAACAAAGGCTATCACCCAAACATCACGGTAAAGCCCGAAATTGACATTCGCTCCGACCGAGCAATGGACTTCGCGGTAAATCTTGATGAGCTTCATTCTTTCCTCCGAGACGAAATTACTAACGCGCAAGCTCGATACAAAGAGCAAGCGGACAGAAAACGAATTACTCACCCCGAATTCCCTATTAATTCACAGGTTTATGTGCTGGCAAAGCACATCCGGACAACGCGACCTACCGACAAATTCACCGAAAAGTACCTCGGACCTTTCACCATACTTGAGCAAGTCGGTACTTTATCATACAAACTCCAACTCCCGTCCTACCTTAACCGTATCCATCCTGTCTTCCACGTATCCCAACTAGAGCCATATAAACCAAACACCATTCCCGATCGCGTTCAACCTCCGCCGCCTCCTGTTGAGGTCGACGGCGAGGAAGAATACAACATCGCGGAAGTATTGGACTCGAAATTGGATCGACGGTACAAAAAATGTCCTTTGCGATACTATATCCGTTGGGCAGGATACGAAGGTACAGACGAAGAGTTCTCCTGGGTCGCCGCGAATGAAATTCACGCGGACGAACTTGTCCCAGCTTTCCACATCCGTTATCCTCAGAAACCTGGTCCACTATGATCCTTACTTATTTCCCTTACGTATACGTCGATTCCTTCTCATTTCTATCATGACTCTCAACTCATTTACTTATTAATCATGATTCCCTCAAACATCCATTCTTCCCCGCGGCGATTACCGTCGCGACGATCAATTACTTATACTAAAATTTCCTCTTTTCCCCCGAACTTCCCCGCGATCCTCATTCCGTCATTTCCCTTACTTATGAAACTCTCAAAACAACAAAACACAAAAAACCATCTTTATTTACACAAACAAAACAAACCAACAACAAAAAACAAAACTACCAAAAAACAAAGAGCAATCAAGTAGAGTACTTAATGTAGTCCGTCGCGGAGTTTACTCCGCGCGCCTTTTACCCTCGCGAATCGCTTTTCTCCTCTTCTCTTCATCTTCCTCTTTTGCTTCTTCATCTTCTTCTCCTTCCCCATCTTCATCTTCATCCTCACTCTTATCTACTTCTTCTCTGGCTTCTTCTCTTCTTTCCCTTATCACCATGAGATGGAGCATTCGTTCTTGGAGAACGAGGGAGCGGCGGGCGATATCAATCAAGTCTTTATTTTGACCGACAATCGCGGCCAATTGCTCCGCGATTCCCGGTCCTTCGAACCTCCTTTCCCCAACTCGCGTCGCGGGCCCCTCATAAACATCATCATCTAACCTCACCCGCTTCCCTCGCGAACGTCGCGATGCGTTGTCTCCGGACCAACTACATCGTTGGCGTTGTTGATGGCAAACGACGCAAGCCTGCGCTTGTCGTCGCGAGGATTGAGGACGACACTCCGATGGTCGACCAATCGAGACACACCGGGAACACGCCGGACGATTCTGCGAGGAGTTGTTGGAAGGGGGCGGGGGATTCGAACCATCCTTTTCCGGTTCAAAGTCATCGTCCGGATCGGAATAATGACCACCCTGGGACCAACCACAAGTCAGAGGCGGACAAAAGAAAAGTACAAAATATCACTCACCTTCGCGATCATTTTGATTGGTCGCTTTCTTTTCTCTCCCCTCGGAGCAGGCGTTAACTCTTTTTCTTCCTCACTTGATTCGTCGGAAATCACGGATTTGGACTTGAACAGTTTCTTTTTCGACCCGGAAGATCGCGGCGGGATCACCACAGTAACGGACGGGATGCGTTTTTGTCGTTTCTTCAACTCTGTCGCGGCTCTTTCCCGTTCCACTCGGTTTTCCTCCATCAACTTGGTATAAGCTGCGCTACTCTCTCGCGCATCCTCCGCTTGTGCTGCGACTTCGTCTGCTCTTCGCCGCTCCTCCGCGATTCGACGTTCTTCGTTTCTTTGCTTCTCTGCTAACTCCTCTTGTTTCCTCTTCTGCTCCTCAGCTATCCTCCTTTCTTCTGCTACTCTCTTCTCCTCTTCCTGGCGTTTTTCTTCCTTTATCCGTTGTTCTTCAGCTAGTCGCTTCTCCTCCGCCTCTTGCGCGGCTTTCTCTTCCGCCTCGATCCTCTCCATCTCCGCGGCGAACTCCGCCTCCTGTCTCGCAATTTCCTCCTCCCGGGCTCGTTGTCTTGCGGCCTGAGCCTGCAGAATCCTCTCGCGGCGCTGTTGGATGGTTTCGTGGTCGTTGGAGGTGCTGGACATGGTAATCAAGGAGAGAGGGGACTTATCAGAATTTTTGAACCAGCCCTGCCTTTATATGCTTCGCGACTTAAGGGCCGTTTCAACTTACAATTTTCACTCTTCTTCGTTTTTCACATCACATCACAATTTTTAAACTTTGATCCCCGTTGCTTCTAATCATTCACATCTATTTTAGTCATACTATTACTCAGGATCTCGAGGGCTCAATCCTAACGGGGGGGCACTGTTACGACCATGCCAAGTTAACTCCCGCGGGCCCGACGATCATTCCCCGGTATTTGACTTCACTATTTTCTTCCGTCGCGGAGCTTACCTCCGCGATCCTTTTACACTTCGCTTCTATATCCCTCACACTTAGCCGACTTCTTATATATCCTTTTATATCATTTCCTTTATACTTTCCCCTTTTATCTTCCACATGTTCGACCATACTATTCTAGGATACTATCGCTTAGCGACCCTTAGGTAGCGACTACAGTATAAAGCTACAAGAGTAGAATAGTTGGTCCTCAGTTTAAATATCGACTTTGATAGCGCACTCATACAGTGTATTTCAAATAGAGTTAAATCTCAACCTCATCCTAAGTACGATTGCGTGAGTTTCTCCCGCGATCGGAATTACCCTCAACCTCGCTTTCGGACAGCGGCGTGTCGGGGACGCTATTAATAGTAGCGTCAACGTCCGACTACCTCTCCGTAGGTCCACCCAACCCTCACCGGGATTTATCTTGGTGTTCGGTCTTTTACCCCGCGGACTTATAGTCCGCGATCCACACTTATCACCTACGACCGTGCATGATCATAACAGCCTTCCTCTAAATCAATCTTGAGATCGTATGATCGATGCTCCGGAAGTTCTTCCGAAGACGATTTGTCAAAAACATTGGTGTAGTCCGCGTATTGTTGCGGAAGGGTTGATTCTGACTTCTGAGCTTCAAACTCTTCAGTGCTAGAACCTTTAGCAGTAAGTTCGATAGGAAGATAACGAAAAAGAATTGGTTCAAATCCAGCGTCTTTACAGACCCGATTGAACACGACTGCCCCTAAAAGCGCGATGTCGACATCCGGTTTAGCCGCAGATTCGGTCCATGATCCCATTTGTGCAAGACTTGGATAGGAGTAAATGGGTTCGTAAGGAAATTTGTCCGAGAGTGGACGAGGTGTGAGGCGAGAGTGAGGTTTGGATTGATGTGTTCCGGTTTTCACTAGTAAAGATTCCTGAGGTGGAATTGGCACTTCCGATTCCGTAACCGGAGGGTCCAGAAGTGAAGACGTCTGGTAGATATCAGCTCGATTAGTGTTTCGGAAAGAAATTGTTTTTGTAACCCAATCAATCAACGGATTGTGGCGGGACAAGAAACTATATCCTAAGACAGCTTTGCAAGATGAATCCAGTGATGTAACATAAGAGTTAATCAAGAAAGACTCGCCGGTCGGAAAACGAACCGATAGCTCGGCTGTTTCCGAGATAGAATTTGCGGTTAGAGAACCATCGAACAATCGAAGATTAATCGGAGGTATAGATGTGGTCGGAATAGAATGATTCTGTACGTAGGAAGAATCGATGAAAGAGTCTGTGGAACCGGAATCAAGTAAACAGGGAAATTGAATAAGAGATAATGTACCAGCCGGTTCGTCTGGCAATTGGAATTCGGTAGATAAAGAAAAACGGAGAGATCGTTCATATTCAGAAAGAGCGGATGCGTTTAAAACTACTTCCCCTTGGGTAGTACGAACCAGATCAACGCAACTCTCGCTTCGTACTGGGGTACGAGAGTTGC
The DNA here is from genome assembly GCA_027919855.1 of Lentinula guzmanii. NCBI lineage: Eukaryota > Fungi > Basidiomycota > Agaricomycetes > Agaricales > Omphalotaceae > Lentinula > Lentinula guzmanii. The sequence continues at coordinate 2,796 of JANVFO010000176.1, read as the reverse complement.
GGATCATTTTTCCGAATTGTCCGAAGACGATTGGATGTCCGTAACTACATCCTCAACCTCGGCTGCTTGACCGCGAGGCTGATTGGATTTCCGATTGGGGCAATCTTCTAATTTGTGCTTACCGCCACAAAACATGCACAGGTTGAATTTCCTGCGTCTCTCCTTCTCTTCCGGTTTGACGTGGCCATCCGGTCCGAGATGTTTTTGGTGCAGTTTCGGCTGTTGACTAGTCGAAGCAGTCGAAGATTGACCGTTGAAGTTCGTTCCGGTCGACTTGTTCTTGTTGAACCAAGGCTTCTTCCCTTGATTCTGTCCGGTAGTCTGCGGGTTATTCTTGCCTTTAGACTGAGTATCCGACGTGGTAGAAGATTGAGTAGAAGGGTTGTTCTGGGAACCCTTCTTGCCGAAATTCGAACCCTTACCGCCCGAACTCGACCTGGTCTGTCTTGAAGACTCCCATTTCTTCTCTTCTTCCCTCCGCCAGTACCGGTTGTTGATTCGAAGAACCTCTGCGCGATATTCGGCGAGGTTTCGAGGCTCCGGAACACGAGCCATTTCGTCCTTGATTCTGGACGCAAGTGCGTGCTGATAAGCCCACTTCAAGGAACTTGCATTCCAATCGGTGAGAGCAGCGAGTGAATTGAATTGAATGTTGAATTTACGACCCGATTCATTCTCCTTCATTCTCAAGTTCCCCAACTTATCCTCAGCATCTCCTTGCGCGTCGTAAAGACCAAAATTGTCTTGTAACTCTTTCACTAGTGCTGTGAAAGAGCTCGTCCACATCGGAAGAGCGATCACGTTCAGATCGAGGATATCCGGCTCGAACCATTCGCGAGCGGATCCACTCAAATAGGATAGAGCGTAAGCTATCTTTCGTTGATCAGTGAAGTAGGTAGGGCGATCAAGAAAGACAAGAGATAGGGAAACAAGGAATGTTTTGAGCTTCCGAGGATCGGAACCATCGAATACGTCCGGTTCCTTTACTTTTGCTTTGCTCGATTCGGAAGGTTCTGGTCGTAAGTTAGCAATATCATTACCTAACCCGTCGAGTGTTCCTTGGAAAGCTTGGAACATTTGGAGAAACTCCCTTTCGGAAGCATTGTTGTTTGGTGGAAAAAATGGTCTCTGGGGACTATTCGAGCCTTTGGATCCTCCACCTGGTCCCCCTGGACCTCCCGGTCCTCCGGGACCACCACCGCCTGGTTCGTCTGGTCCTCCCGGTCCATCCGGTCCACCATCACCAGGTAGTTCCGGATCAGCCGGCTCTTCATCGACTACTTCCTCACCATCTTGATTCTCTCGACCCTCGAGATCTTCTCCTTCCTCATCTTCCGGTCCTTCCGGGATTTGAGGTCCTGTTGGCGTGTTACGGGATAAAATCTGTCCCATAATCATTGCTGCCGTTGGAGACGGAGGTATGATGGTGTTCGATGATGTCGTAGCGATGTGAGTGTTTCTACGAGGTGTCCTGACTTGGACAGGCATTCCAGAGGCAGTGTAGAGGGTTTGGAATTCATAATCCATCGTTTCGGTCGTTCCTCCGATTGCAACTTCAGGTGCTACTTCAGTTGTTGGTAGTGATGCTGCAGTAGTGGGTCCAAAAACATTGTTTCTTCTTCGACCTCCTAAGGCCGAAATGGATTCTGAATAAGGCGCGAAAGATTGCGCATTGGCGACAAATGGATTTGGCTCTTCAGCCTGCGTCGGAACATCCGAGTTGTTGGTAGTACCGGTCAACGTTCTTGGTCTGTTCCTACGGGCTTGACGAGTCATTGGAGGTGCCATGGATAAATGAGTATGGAATGGATGATGTGTGATATAGAAAACGACAAATGCGAGTAGCAGTTTAAATATACTGTTAAGACTGTGCCGGTGAGGTTCCGTTGAGTCTTAGAAGGTATTGAATGAATCGAAGTGATCCGAGAATGATCGGGATGAATCGAGGCTATGGTTTATAACCGAAGTCTCAAAGGAAGTAATCGAAGATGATCAGTCAGCTCGATTGCAACGGAAGATGATAAAGATGAACTAGAACCTTGACACTACTTTTGGTAGTGTCGTACGGTTCGGTGAATGTTCAGAGTGACGAGTAAGAGTGTAAGGACGTCCGGATAACAATCGTTATAGTGCGAACGTTAGACGATGAGAAGAGAGAGTTCCGGACGGAGTTCAGCAGCAATCTAAGTTGATATTTAAACTGAGGAACTATGTACAAGATACTACAGCTTATATACCTGTATTCCTAATTGTTAAATCTATAACAATAAGAGCTGTAAGTAAAAGACAATAACTAATATAATTTGACGTCATCAATATAAATAAAAGACAATAAAGTTGGAGCACTTAGCATTCGATAACGAATGCTTCGTTCGACTCGATCGAAGCAATTGATCTCGGAAGTAAATATGATTACACCAAGTCCATGTCCGAAGTCGGGAGCTCTACACGGAGGCCGAAGCATAATCGTAACAATCACGTGATTGTTCCATCGATGTCGAAGAGCATCAATGAAGCATAGAGTGCTATCAGAATAAGGGATTAAAGGTCAAAGGTCCGGTTAGTCGGATAACGAAGATGAAAGCGGGAATAAGTTCGTCGGCATGGATTTCATCGGCGGCTACCAAGAAATTCTTTGTCGGTACTTCGTAGCCAGCCATTGAACGAAGTATTGAAGGGGCATCGTTTGAATCTTCGATCATCTTCGAGTCCAAGATCTCGGCGATGTAGTACTCTTCCTCGCCATCTACTTCGATGGGTGGCGGAGGCGTTTGAACTCGATGCGGAATGGAGTTC
>JANVFO010000175.1:0-21381 GCA_027919855.1 Lentinula guzmanii | reverse complement strand
TATCCAGCGAATGACTGTTCTATTCGCCACTACTTATCTGGCGCTCAAGAATCTTGGAGCCTCCAAATGGACCTTAATCGGAGCACCCTCAAACTTTCGCTATGGAAACATCGATGGATATCTCTTTCCAATTTATATCACTCATATCCTTTCAGCTGCTTGGACATTCCTTCTCATCTACAAGTTGCTTTCTTGTCTGTCATCGCGGTCAGTTCATATCAGTCTAATTTCATGACCAACAAAAAGTGGCTATCGTCTTACACACCCGGTTCAGTTATCTCAAACCCATCTTATGGCACCTTGAGCACAAATAGTAGCTTAGCCTTTCGTCCCCAAATCTCCGAACTCAAAGGTAAACTCCCAGTCAAGTCCGTCCTGACTATTTGACCAAGCAAGTGTTCTTCTGGTGAATCGCAATCTGTATGTCCTTTTAACTTTCTATACGTCCAGATTTAATGCGATAATGTAAAGCAGTGTTTTTAGAGCAAAGAATGTTCAATAAAACTTCATGTTCGGACGCTGTGCGGTATTTCCCAGTCATTTGAGAGCTTTCAAGCTTTCAGTTTGAACATGCCTCGAGGTCTACGTCAAAAATTCATCCGAATTTGAAACTCATGAATGGTATTTAATGAGATGCAATGACCCAGGACTCTCAGTGTGATTCCCTCAACCTCAATCGCTTTCCCCTTACTGTAACAGAACAAATTCCCTCTTCAAAATGTGTCGATGGATCGTATACATTGGCCAGTTCATTGCTCTTGTCCGATACTGACAGCATCTACCAGTGTTGAGGCATCTCTTCACAGGCAATCTGCTTGAAGATCTGCTTATCAAACCAACGCACTCCGTTCGTCATTTTTTGAAAGTGTCTTTGCACACAACTGACAACCGAGCTTTAATCAAACACAGATCGTCAAACAGTACGTTGCCCAAGTTGTTCCATGATAATTTGGAGCTGCTAGTCAATGCTGAGGATACCTTAATCTCTAGAGTCAGTGAATATTTCATTCCCGGGTTGTACTACGGTTTGGAAGAAGACGACATAGAGGAGTTGAAGAAACGTTAGTCCTTAACCCCGTCATATTCTATCGTCTTCTCATATCAATTGGATCAGAGGCTACGTGGATCAACGTTCATGGGTTTGGAGTGAGCTGGTACACCGACACAGGCTCTTACCGAATTCGATCCCTCCATCAAAGGCATGCTTCCTGCCCAGTTCAGAACCATCACCCCTTTATACAGACCTTGCGTTCGAACAACTTTGCAAGCACACCGCAGCTGATCATGAGTGGTGCTCCCATTGCGTTACGGTTGTGCTTGTCAAACTGATCTCCACTGCTGCTAGCTGTCACCCAGTGACGCGTTTGTGACGGTCTTCCAATCCCCAGACTGAACAGAACCTTTGCAGGCGTGGTTCATACATATATCACTTCGAATTTTACAGCATTATCATCGTCAACAATGGGGTTCTGAACTCTCTCTTTCCTCTTATCTCAAGTTCTCCTTTCGCCTATCCTTTTTACCTCTGCCTTTTCTCCACTGCAGCAACATTTATTGCTTCAGTCGTGACATCGAATGTCTCCCAGGCGGATCGACTCTGGACTTTCTTGCCAACAATTTATACCGCGTATTTCGCCCTGGGGCCTCTCTGGCCGAAGGAACCTACTACCCTCGGTGGATTCTGGGGTCCCTTTCGTTCCATTCGTGCCAGCAGGACTCGAAGCACAGCTTCCGCGCAATGCTACGGGCTCTAGTATAGCGTTCTCGCCTCGTGCTCTTGTCCTTCTCACCCTCATAACTCTATGGATGTTTCGCCTATCGTATAACACCTTCCGTCGTGGTCTCTTCTCGCTCAAAGACGAGGATTATCGTTGGGCCGTGCTCCGCAAACAGTTTGACGAGCGCAGGAGGGAAGATCGTATTCCAAATTGTGAACTTGACATTCATCGCTGCTATCTAGAATGTGTTGTTGGTTGGCCTGCGTATCTTGCAGTGACGCGAAGTGGTGCAGGTGGTATAGAACTGGTTGACACGGACTACGTACTCGCAGTCTGGTTTAGGAATCCTTGCTGTCGAGTTCACAGCAGACAAGCAACAGTTTGTCTATCAGACGTACAAGTACGCATTTCTGGGACAGGTCAAAGAAACCAACGAGTCGGAAGCTCACACTCACGCTCTTCGCGCTGCTTCTGCCGTGGCTTGGCCTTGTGCGTCTCCCGAAACTGACCTGAAGCTCAAGCCAGCGGATGCTCGCCGAGGTTTCATCACTTCTGGTCTCTGAGGATACTCCCGTCATCCCAATTTCGCGTGCGAGCAGACGTTTTTGGTGGTTGATTTGTGCTGTGCCGGTGTTTGCGGAACTTGTTTTCCTCGGGAAGACTGGGTACGATAAACGAGACGGTTACTGGGACGCCGGACAATCAGGTCTTGTCGTGGGATGGTATAATTAGTGCTATTTCTGGCTTTGTCGAGTGGATATTCGACGTTATTGAATTTCTTCCACATCTGCGGCTCAAGACTCTTCTCACTTTTCCTTCGCTTCCTTCCCGGCCAACGAGTTGACCCACTTTTTTCCCGCCATAGCCCTATCCATTCCATTCGTATCCTCCACTGCATACACTGAAGCCATATCTTCTTCCACATACCCTATAGTATATACCTTACTCTGCATATCCAAAACGCGTGGCGATGTTTGGTTCAGTGTCACTTCTCGGTCTATTCCCTCTCGTGGGACTGATTTCGTTCTCTGTAGTGCTATTCTTCGGGTTGAGACCCGGTGTGGAAATGGTTAGTGGACCAGTCAAGAGTTTATTGGAGTATTTGTCAATGAAAGGGTGTGGTGGAGACTTACAACTGGGGACGCGACGAGGAAGAAGGTGAAGGTGTTGGTTTGGGGGAGTCGGAGTCGGTTGAAACGAAAGATGAGAACAGGAAGTAGGTGAAAGATCTCCAGATCCCAAAAGTGTAATTCTCTTCTTAGTGACCTAGGCCTCCTACGAACGATTGTGTACTTCAGTGTTTGTATGATTTCCAAGGCCCTTCAATGATACTCAGCCTTTCATGAAGTGAACGGTTTCACAGTCAAAACAGGTCAGCCTGCAAATATCGAGCACTCTGTAAAGCTACCGTAAGTATACACCTCAGTAGCGCAAAGATATGCGTGAACAACTGAGGGGGTATTCTCGTGTGTACGTATTGTTAAATACAGCACGATGAAACAGATATGAAAAGGAATATGAAATAGAGTAAAATTTCCAAGGCGCTTTGGAAACGCCCCATGAGTCTTGCACTGCGTGAACGTCCGATCGGACTCTGCCTCATACCTCGCTTACTTCAACACACTCTTTCCTTTCAAATCCTGCGTCCCTTTTTTAGGTATGCTGTATCACTGCCAACCAATCACTCCAGGCAAATCATACTAAGTACTATTCTGAATCAAGGCATTCGAGCGCCTAATTAAAATGCGCCGTACATAAGCAGAATGACTCAGACAAGGTTGGCCCTCAGAAAGCAAGGCGAGCGCTGAACGTCTAACAACGACCGTGTCCGATCTCTATTGCTCTGCTCTGGGTGCTCGTCTTGCCAAATTACCAGCAGATATACCCTCCAACGACGACGTCGAAGAGGAAGAATTTGGGACTCATTAAGCTCGCTGCCAGGCAGTGGCCTCGGTCCTCCTACAATGCAAGTCTACGATCCATATCGATACATCGCTCAAACTTCCTCTTATATTTCCGACTACAAAGCCTTCAATCCACAGAAGAAAAAAAGGATCCAAATCCCGTTTTTGCACCGATATTGGCCAAGAATTTCTTCGTTCAAGCTGTACAATAGCCCTGCCAGCCAAGAGTATGTCTTGATCAAGGAGTGGATGGTGTGGATAAGTGTTCCCGAGAACTGTACATGCTGGAGGACAAAGAACTTGTAAAAAATTCATTGCTCAAGGAAGAATCATAAGAACGAGTTTTTTTGGGTAGTAAGACTATCATTAGGCAGATTAAAGCTCATTATGAGCCGTGATAGTAGATGAAAGTAAAGGATGCACTGGCTTTGCACTGATAGTAGCCCAATGACTCATTCAATATAATTGCCACGTAACCAAGTCACATGAAATCGCCTTTTTTGGGCATCTGAACAAAAATTAAGCAAGGTCCCAACTACACGCCGTGTTCGCTAGCAGACTCTTTATAACCTCACCTTTAGGTGACAAATTATAAGTTTTAGTCTGCTTTCGGGAGACAACTGCCGAGCAGGAATCTTGACTGTCGGGCATATTACACACCACCACTTGAGGCTCATGTACTGTTATGTGTTTCAACATGGAGCGGGCTATTCCGGCCTAAGTTTTGCGTGCATGGCCAAGAAATTACGGACATGACGGAGGAGAATGCGGGAGTATTGGCTATAGATGCTCGTCGACATGGTAAGCTATATCAATCATATTCTTTGATCAGATTAATGTTTGTGTCATTCAAGGCAAGACAGTGTCTACATCAGATCAACCGGATGAAATTTATCCATAGATCCGGGATAAGTCACCTTAGGTGGCTTATCAGAGGATAAGATAGCAGGCGTCTTGGGCCCTCATAGCAACGATATCTGCCAGATAAGCACATGGTCAAGAGTGCTAGAACGAATCGACGCCGCTCTCATAAGATGGAAGCTAGTACCCCTCAATGGAAGGTCGAAGACTAATCGTAATGATGATTTAGAGGAATGACCCAATACTTGACGAAAGTGCAAGGTATGCCAAAAGATATCGAGACCCGCCTAGACAAACGGATACGTAGTTCCTGTGGCGGACAAGGAGAAAGTGACGGTAAATAAGGAGACAGTTTTCATGCCAATAAAGAACGGTGGCCGTAACCTGCTGAATATTACAGCTCGAAACGAAGCCATCATGGTAACATGGATCAAATCGTACCTTGACTTTGGCCCAAACCGCCCAATATGGGCTCAGTAGCAGATGCTCTAATCGCGCTGCACACTCCAGAATCTGAACGAGGAATAGAAGAGTCCATAAAAGTAAACATCTTCCTTCAATCATGGAAGACTAAGCGTAGAGACCTCCCAAAAGACCTACAAAATCTGCTCAAGGTGAGCGCCAAGTACGGGGTGCGTTTAGAGGGCCTTGCCTTCTCAAGAGACATACTGCGTGAGATGCCCATATGGTACCACATTGAGTCAAACCCAATCCGGAACCTCAATAGGGGAAAAGAAAGTTCATGCCTGAAAGAAAATCACCGAGTTCGTACAGTAGGCGACACGGAGAAACTGGCCAGAATGAAAGGTACACCCAGACATAACAACCGGAGAGACTGCAGATGTACATCATGCACCGAGCTAAGATCCTCCGCTAAATGTAAGGCACCAAACAGGTGCATAAACAGGGCGAATCAACTCCTGGAGACGCTCCCCCAGAAATGGAACCCATGCAACAGATTGCCGGAGGACTTCGAACCACATGAATCGTGGCACCCGGGCGCAGAGAAGGAACGTTCGATCCTAGAATCACAACAAAAGGCACGCTATCAGACGCATTCCGTATCTTCACAGACGGGAGGAAATGCAACACCACCGCTGATATGAGTTGGATGAGCGAAACCCAAGGAGAAACCATCACGGTATACACCGACGGCTCGTGCGAGAACAACGGCGGAGAAGATGCCGTCGCGGGAGCTGGGATCTTTGTCAGAGACAACAATCCACTGAATAGGGCGATAAGGATCCCCAACGAGCTAGTACAGTCAAACCAGACCGGGGAGATAATCAGCATCAAAGAGATAGCAGAGGCCGCACCACCCTCAACGGGACTGGATATCCTCAGCGACTCACTAACAATGGTGGAAGGGTTAACCAGGAATCTCAGAGAGTGGGAGGAAAAGGGTTCACAAACGTCGCGAATAACCTTGAACTACAAGTAACTGCAGCACGTATGAGAGCCAGACGAGCCCCAACGAAGCTGAAATGGGTCAAAGGCCATGCAGGAATTCAAGGAAATGAAAAAGCGGACGAATTAGCCAATGCTGGCAGACAAAAAGATGAGGAGGACTTAATCGACCTCACAATACCCCGGGACCTCCGAGTGACTGGAATAAAGTTGAACACAATAACGCAGTCATTGGCCTACACAAGGATCAGAGAAGAACTGACGGAAAGCGAGGGGTATGAAAAAGCAACGAACCGAACAAACACCGCGAAAAACCTCAGACTTGCAAAGCTAGCAGTGCTGGAGGACAGTGGAAAGGCAGTAACGGATGCACAAATCTGGGTTTCGATACGGAATAAAGACTTTTCGAGACCATTCCGCTATTTCCTGTGGATGACTATCCATGAAGCGTATAAAATCGGCAATTACTGGAACAGAATTAACTGGGAAACACAACGTGCGGAGTGCCAAACATGTAACACACCTGAAACGATGGAACATGTCCTAACAAAATGCCAGAGCGCGGGTCAAAACGAAGTGTGGAACCTGTGTGGGGAAATACTCACCAAGGCCGGAATAACGCCCATCCATAGGCAACATCATGGCAAGTGGCCTGACACAGGTAACCAATAGGAAAGGAAAGCCCGACAAAGGAAAATCGCGGCTCCAACGAATAGTAATATCAGAGTCAGCACACCTGATATGGAAACTCAGGAATATCAGAGTAATCAGCGGGAGGGAGCCGCCGTCAAAAAAAGAAATAGCAAACAAATGGCATTTCGCGCTAAATTCCAGACTAGCAACGGACAGAATACTAACGAATAAGAAGACATTTAGCAATCGGGCAATCGAGCCCACCCTAGTCCTCAACACATGGCGTGGTACAATTGAGGACGAAGGAAACCTCCCGGAAGACTGGACACGGGAGGCTGGAGTTTTAGTGGGTAGGTGCACGGCACTGGATGGAGGGTGAAGGTAAGTGATGGAAGAGAGGAAGGTTTTGACGGTGCAATGCGAGTCCCACACAAAAGTACCAGATGGTGCAAGTGCATGACACATTTCTCCAGGTGGTTCCCTAACTAGGTCTCCGGACCCTGTATTTTCGAGATGCCCTGAGGCGCTGACCTTGTCAGACGTTGATGGGAGACACTCGCCACAAAAAAAAAAAAAAAAAAAGATAGCAGGCGTGGGAGAGGCGAGAAAGCGCTATCAGGCGCTTATTCACCTTGCTGCCAGCTCTCACCGCCGCTTGCAAGAAAATTAGGTGGCTTATCAGAGGATAAGATAGCAGGCGTGGGAGAGGCGAGATAGCGCTATCAGGCGCTATTCACCTTGCTGCCAGCTCTCACCGCCGCTTGCAAGAAAATAGATATCCACTCCATTTCTCGTTCCCCACCAACCCACCCTGTACTTGCAATATTTACCAGCGTCACTCAGACGTTCCGGCATTGGTTATCCAAATAACGCGTGAGTTTCCCACCCACGCGGGTCCAAGCCCCAGCCAAAACCCCTGAATATACATCCCATGCTCACACATATACATACTATAATCATATATTACACGATGATCTAGCTAGACTATCTTATCGTACTGGTTAATGACTTTGTAGAGGTGATACAGACAGTTTGTCCCGATCCTCAAGCGTCCCCGTCCCTTATTGTGCACAGCAACCTCATCTACCCAAGAAATGATGTTGATTCGAAATTTCAGCCCGTTGGCCATTGTATGGGTGGCTCATAGTTACTCGAGCCTGTACCATGCTACTCGATGAATAGTACAAATCGGTGGCGTAGTTGTGTTAATGTCGTAGAAGGTACCAACGATGAATTTCTTGCTCCCACACCTCTCTAAGCCTGTTTTTGCGAACATAGGCTCTGCGATAGAAGCACTCCCCCATATGAATAGCCTTCTCAACGCACGACCAGATGGATTTGATAGCGTAGAGGAAGCTGTGGAATGGCAGTAAGTTATCGCTGCCTCCTTTCTCGTTAAATGTGTTGATGACTCCATCATCGAGTGTCAATACGAAAACGATCCAAAATTCAACATCGGCTAGAATGTCTATCCCAGCGATTATTTCGCCCTCTGACAGTTCTTCTCCCAAAGTGCCACCTTCATCTGGCGAACGCCCCTACGTTCTACGGCACCCTACTGGCAGAGTGCGTATATTTACCTTAACATCTTCACCATTCGCTGTTAATCGTGCCGAAGGTTGGTTTGCCGGTCTGTCAAACAAATTTCCGCCGTGCGTACTGCAAGGCTGCTCGTCCTCGCTGGTACGGATCGACTCGATAAGGAGCTTATGATGGACAAAGCAAGGCAAATTCCAGATGGTCGTTACCAGCACTGGCATATTTGCACGAAGGTGTTTCCCTCCCTCGTATCCCATGTATTGCATTCTCAATCTCTTCATTTACAGGATGCCCTACCCGGCAAGCAGAGATCATGGTGGATTTCTGGAGAAGGAACGAACGTGCGGTAGCTGGTATCAAGAAGGTCGGAGAGATCCGTTGCCGGTAAGTAATGGTTACGGAGCTTTGACAGTCAACTCTGTTCCTCATCTGAATACAGGTTCAGTGTTTGATGTTCAAGGGTGATCGTTACAAAATTGTTTTTCGAGGCCGCGGGACTCCGAGAGAGGCTATGAGCTGCTGTGCCAGGCTGTGCCTCGAGTACTTCAATTGCGGGTAAGGTCTGGATATAGGCAGCGGCGCAACCAGACACGGGCAGCCCCGATATCACTCGGAATGACTGCGTACCTCTGCGCACTTGCTATAGGAACCGGTGTCGGATTCTTCAGCGGTTCGTTGTAAGCTCCATGTCTCTCAAGGAGATGCAATCGGTAGATGTTGAGCCGAAAGTTAAACGCTCAAGTTCGACAACGTTCCAGCATTTACCCTCTAGAGGTCTAGTTGTACTATCCAGATCTCCGAATGTAAAAGGTACATCCAGGCTGCTGTGTAATGAATGAAAGGATGCCCGTCTTTCTCTCTGACATTGACCGATACTTCATGTGATAATACTCAGGCACATACCCGAAAATCAATGGATCGATGAGGAAGCAATATTTACCTGCGGGTCAGTTTTTACCCACAAGCCCGTTGGCCCGAGCACCCATCCCGACCATTTATATCAAGTCATGACTCTTACCTCCAAATTTCTCCGCGCTACTCAGTACATACTCTTTTCCATAGCTACTCTTATTTTTCTTACTCCTCTCACTCTATGACGTGCCATCCCAAATTTCTTCCAATCACAGCTCCAAAAATGCCCAACAATCACACAAAGCCACCGTTACCATATTACCAACACCAATCCTGAAACGCCCAAAGACCTCGTCAACCATACAAACTGTCGATGCTGTGTGTTACGGTATAAATCCGTCGATGAAGGACCAGTACGGAAGTAGCTCTGTTCCAATCTACCAGAGTGCGACGTTCAAAGGCGTCGGGAACGAATACGATTATTCCAGAACTGGTAATCCAACACGAAGTCATTTAGGTGCGCACTTTCTGTCCATTTGTTTTTGTAAATGTTGACATTTTCTGATTCGATAGAACATCATATCGCAAAGATATCATCTGCTCGCGTTTCTTCGTTTCTTCGGGGATGGCGCCCTAGATGTCACATCCTGCGCTTGCTCAGGCCCGGTGACGAGATCATCGCTGGTGATGATCTGTATGGTGGAACAAACAGATGCTACATTCATCCGCACCCATTCGGGTCCACCGTTTATCGTGTAATACCACAAACCCCAATGCTGTCATACCTTTCATCCATCCGACCCAAGACTGCTACGGTTCTCCTAGAGTCACCTACGAATCCCTACTCAAGATAGCTGATTCATCAGTAAAGAGATCAAGGAACGTGCACGGAATCTATTGATAACACCATGTGAGCCCGTATCTGCAAAGACCTTAAACACGAGCGGACATCGTGTATGATAGTGCGACAAAAGTATTTGAGCGGTCATCACGACCTAATGGCCGGTATGATAACTTGACAAAGATGATCTCGCAAAGGTACCGTCTTATCAATGTAAAGTATTCAAGCATCTTACGTCGATTTCTGTTACAGCAAACAGCTTTCACCATAAACAGTGTTGGAAACGCATTAACTCCAATCGACTGTTCCTCCTCCTCCGAGTGTTAAAACGATGGCCGTGCATATGATCGTCAACAGTCGACCTCCAGCTCGCGTCACCTATCTAATCTCTTGGTTTCAAAAAGTCCATTATCCTGGCCGGGAAATTCACCAGCGTATCTCGGATGGTAACGGGGCAGTGTTGAGCTTTGAGACAGGCGATCAAGAGCTCAGTGAGAAAATTGTTGGTAGTACTAGACTTTGGGGAATCAGCGTAAGCTTTGGTTGCGTGAATAGCTGGATCAATATGCCTTGTGTCATGTCGTATGTTCCTGTCCTTGCTCCTGCTCACATGGTGCTGACCGAGAAATTTCTCAGACACGCTTCAATCGATCTTGCAACTCGTGCTGCCCGTGGCTACCATCCGTTCTGTGTGTCGGTATAGAAACTCTTCTGACCTTTTGGATGACCTTGAACACGCCCTCATCGATGCCGGGCTATTGCGCTTAGTGCCCAGCAAATACATACGGGTCCCCACTGCTCATGCTGTCTTAAACAAAGGCTGAGCAACTTGCCATCGGAGGTAGCAACAGCAAAGGAGTAGATCAAGATGGTCCGTCAGTGCACCCGGAAAAGTTATTTTATTCGGTGAGCAATGCCGTTGTTCATGGTGTGGTAAGTCGCTTTTCCCGAGATCATATCCCTTTCTCTTCAAACTCATTGTCCTCGCTCTTTTGCTGTCCATATGCTATTTCTGGAACTTGCTTCAATTTTGTCTTTGTAGACTGCAATTGCAGCCTCGGTTGATCTCCGGTGCTATGTTTGGCAAACCCACGAAATGACGGAAAGCTATCTGCTCGTTTCAATGATATTGACAATTCCAAGCCGAATGGGATATTGAATCTCTCCCATGGGACGCATCAGCACCACTCGGTCAAACTGAAAGACACCCGGAAGACCTGGATACACAGTTGATTGAAGCCATTCAATCAGGCCCATTGAAGGAGCTTGCTCAGATAAGAGTCAAGCACACAATGCTGCACTGGCCTTCCTTTGCATGTACATCAAACTCATGAATACTCATAGGTATGTAGAGCTTGGAGAGATACTTTTCTGCCTTCCGGTCGCACCGGAATTTCCCTTTGACTGACTACCGTCCAGCAGAGTCTCGGTCCATTTTGCTGTGCGTACAACACTTCCTGTGGGCGCAGGCCTCGGATCTTCAGCATCCTTTTCTACCTGCGCAGCTACTGCGCTCCTGCTACTGCTCCTGCTACTCTCAACGCATCACCATTCCGTCGATACCTCCACCCATACCCGCGGACCACCCGCACCTTTCTCATCACGGCCGACACGCACTCGAAAGGCACAATGCTGAGGAGGCAAATCGCTGGGCATTTACTGCTGAGAAGATCCTGCACGGAAATCCGAGTGGGATCGACAATAGCGTTGCCGTATTTGGTGGTGCGTTGACGTATGGTAGACCTGGGTTTGGAAAGACAATGGGATGGAGAGTATTCAAGGGTGAGTTTTTAGAGTTGCTTATGATTCAAACGATCCGTGGGCTGACTCACAGGTCATTTGTCAGATTTGGCTTGTTGCGCTTCCTTCTAACCAACTCCAAAGTCCTCGAGACACGAAGAGCTTGTAGCAGGAGTGGGTTAATGAAGCAGGAGGTAATTTCTTTTCCTTCTTCACGAATACAGGAATGAATTGTGAGCATAATCGAGCAGCAACCCGAAGTCGTTGGCCCTATCCTCGAGGCTATTGAAAACATTAGTGCTCAGGCTAAGCGTTCGTTGGCCGACTCATCCGAGTTCCGACGTGATAGCTTACTTCGTGATATATCGGTGAGTCAGCCTTACTCACTGAATCCATCACATTGTCTCATGAGATCTCGGCGTCCAAACCTGGTGTAATTTATCTCAATTCTCACTGATGCATGGTTCCAACCTTTTTCAAATTCAGGCCATGATCATTGAAAACCATAAACACCTTGTTTCCCTCGGCGTTTCACACCCTTCGCTGGAGATGATCAAAGAGACAACCGCAGCTCCTCCGTAGAACTTAAGCACAAAACTCACAGGCGCTGGAGGCGGTAGATGGCTGCGACGTTAATTCCCGATAGCAAGTGACTTCATCCGCCCTTTTGTCATCAACTGCTCGTGAAGTTGACTGTGCATGTCTGGCTTTTTAGATTTCAGTGAAGCGTTGATGAAAGATTTGTTGTCTGAACTTGTCGAGTGTGACTTCGACCCTTACTTGACATCAGTTGGTGGAGGTGGAATGGGCATCTTGTCTCCTTATCCAGAGCACAGTAATACGAGTTCAAAGGTTCTTCTTCCGGGGCAAGTGACCCCGCCCGAGATTTGTACACTTGATAGGCCAGTGGATAGCATGCCGTAATGGACAAAACGAGGGGCTTGGCTCTTCTCGAATCCGTCGAGTGCACGGTACATATTAGATTGTGGAACAGTAAGTAAGATGGAAATTTATAGAAGGGTTGTTTGGCGCGTTACGGTAGTTCAGGTTCAAGTCACACAGTCACTGAGAGCACGTGTAACGTGTTCCAACGTAAACAATTCCGTCTGTCTCCTCAGCCTTCTCTCATCCCAAACATCCCAAAGCTCCCATCATCGCGAACCCTCCTCTAAAAACGATATGTCCTTCCCAGTTGGCTCGCGCTCATATAATTTTGCCAATTAATCTATGCGCGTTCTTGCGCAAAGGAGTTGCACCGAGCGCGGTCTTCTATCGTGTGTGAGTACACTGGCGCAGTAGCCATAAACAAAAATAACTCAGCTACCTCCTTACTACAGTATACTTACTATGCTCGGACCTTCCCCTCCATCATAGACGTCGGCAAAGAAAAATTCACCGATTCTTCTAGTGCTGAGACTGGCAACAATAACGTTCAGACTTACCATCCTCAAAGAATCGATATGGACCCACCTTGGAGTCAATTTTGAGAGTTTTAAACGAGCACCAGGCGTCACTGGCACTCATCACAGTGAATCTATCGTCTGACCATTTTTGTGCTCAGTAACCAGCTGGTTGTCGGTGACCTCTCAGAAGCAGAGATAGAGAAAATAAAGAGCAAAACCCCAATGCTGCAAGCCAAAATGAAGAAGCGGCATTTAACAATGATTGCTGTCGGTGCGTTTAGTTTTGTATGCCTTGACTGTACCTACGCGTCTCAAGTATCGGTACAGGTCTTTTCGTCGGGTTCTGCCTTGAAAGTCCGTGGACCAGCTGCAATTTTGATCGGCTGGATCATCATGGGTGTTATGTTGGTTAACGTCACGTAGGTGATTCATGGTTTCTATGTCTTTCACAAAACTCAAGAACCTTTCACATAGGCTATCGGAGAAATTTCTATCCTCTACCCTCTCTCTGGAGGTTTCGCCAAAAGGTTTTTGGATCCTGGCTTCGCTCTTGCCATGGGTTGGAATTATTTCCTGCAATGGGCCGTCGTCTTACCACTGGAGATCACTGCGGCTAGAACAACTGTTCAGTATTGGACGGAAAAGGTTTTTATAGCCGTATGGATTACTGTATTTTGGGTTGTCGTCAGTAAGTGGTATTAGTTAATTCCCAGTAATTCCTGGACTAACGGATCTTCTTCCTTAGTGATCATATGCCTGTTTGGTACTCTTGACTATGCTGAGGAAAAATTCTGGTCATCGTGTCTAAAGCTGTTAATCGCGGCGATGTTCATTTTCATCGGAATGTAAGACCCATATCTTCCTTTGCGTGCAGTGTGGATTCTAAGTCAGATCACTTTCCAGGATTTGGTCAGTCCGCTTTATGCATATGCATCTGAAATAGAATATAACTTGTACCTTCAGCATTTGTGGAGGTGGGCCAACAGGTGGGCAATACGACCGCTACATCGGAGGGGCTTTGTGGCAGAATCCAGGCGCTTTCGCAAATGGATTTCAGGGTGTTTGTTCAGTCTCCATTACAGCCGCTTTTGCCTTCTGTAAGTAGTATCTTCATCGTCAGACTATCTCACTCAAAATCCGGAATTCAGCCAGAACGGAACTTGTCGGTCTTGCTGCTAGTGATTCGTGAAACTCCCGACCCTCGTGCAACAATGCCTGGTGCTGTAAAGGGAACCTTTTGGCCCACAGTATAGTGTGTTTTTCTTTTGCGTACTTTCCGGTACATGGTCATGTTGAAGTGTTCAATAGACTGTGATCTATATTACATCCTTGACTATCACTGGATTGCTTGTTCCTTGGACCAATGAGCGACTACTTGGTGGAACTTCAGCCGGTGAATCTTTCCTAGTGACAATTCAGTCAGTTAATCCTCATTCGATAATATGATAGCCGCTTCTCCTTTTGTCATTGTCCTTGACAATGCTAAGATTCCTGGACTGAATCGTACGAGCTTTCAATCTGTACCGCTAAATCACTCATATAAGTAATGCTCTTCTTAGATCTTGTAAACGCCACGATCTGTGTTCCCGTACTCTCAATCGGACTTTACTGGATCTCAAACCCTTACCGCCCTCGCTGAAATACGATAAGCCCCCCGATTTTTCACATACGTCGACAAGTCTTCCCGGCCTTTGTTTTCAGTAATCGCTCTCCTTCTCTTCGCACCAATAGCATCCGTCAATCTTGTTGCCGTAGGTGACACTGTCTGTGAGTTGTTTCTCATATCACGGTCTCCCTAGTCGGGTCGTTCCACTGATTGAATTGGTCCTTTGGTTGCAAGCCATATCTGGACTCTCTGTCTTGCTCACATGCCAGGGTGCTGCTTATGCCAGTGCGTTCTTCGAGTGTAGCATGAATCACTATACTGACTATCTCGATGACCAGCATCCGTTTCCGCCGTGCCTGGAAAGTCCAAGGCCATTCTGTTGAAGAGCTCCTTTTCAAAGCTCTAGGTGGTGTATGGGGCTCATGGCTTGGACTGATTCTTATCGTCATCGTGCTCATCGCTCCATTTCATGTCGTACGTATCGATCCTGCATCAATTCGCATCCGATTCTGAAATGACTGTCCTATTCTCCGTTCAGGCTCTTTTTTCCATTGGCGGAGTATCTGGTGGCCCGGCGCTATTAAGTCTCTGTCCTGATTCTCAACCGGTGTCGTTGCCTTTCAGGGCGCACTCATCTTGCACAGGATTTTGTTCAAGCTATACCACATAGAAGAGTCCATTAGACACGATGCGCAAGGGATACGATGAAAACAAAGATCTAGAACGACAACGTGAAGAACAGAGAATAAATGATGAGGCATTGGATGCAGCCAGGGCAGAGCAGGCCAAGGCTCGTACTGGGGTAATGCAGATCGAGAAGAAAATCAAGAAGGGTGAAAAAGCTCTGGACTCCAAGGTATGTATGTCTTGAGTCAATCAGCTCACAAGTTGAGCTTCATAGAGACTTGATCTGGTTGCCATCGAGGCGCAGATCACCCATTCCACCCGCAAGATGAACAATGCTCAAAAAACAAAAAACTTGGCAAGACGTGACCAAAACGCAAAGTGACCTGGAACATTGAGTTCACAATTTACAAACTGAATTAGCAAAGGTCAAGAGAGACGCAGATAAAGGTCAAGAGAGACGCAGATAAAGCTCAATAGAGACGCAGATAAAGCTCAATAGAGACGCAGATAAAGCTCAAGGTGCGTATCTGCGACTGAATGAAGACCTCAAGGTGGCACTCACAATCCAATTTCAGAGGCTCAGTGTAGAATGTTTCAGAACAAACTTGCGCTTACCAAAGAGCGTTTGGAAGAGTACTGCAGCCTGTTCGTTTTTTACAAACACTCTGAAAGCTTGGCCGTTAATATATGTCTAGTAGAACGTCGGCTAATCTCCTTCAAACGAAGAACGCCAACACTAATTCGAGAAGAAAAGACTGCCGTTCAAGCGTTGAATGCGCTCAAGGAGAAACAACAAGGTTTCAAGGGCAAACGCGACTCCCTGATCCTAGGCTCGGAACCGTACATCTCCAGAGAATAAGATAGTTTTCTCTCTGATTCTTCTGCTCAACCGCCTCATATTTCGGCAGAGGCTTCCAAAACAATACGCACAAAATCTACCGTCATTCAAAAGTTACAAACTGGCGTCAGCTTGCGAGATGATGTTATGTCTATGCCTCAAAGGATACAGAGGTTGAGAGACGAAATTAAGGGTTTGGGTGAGTCGAAGTCTTCCTCGGCTACAGCAGTACCGTCTTCAACCCTCCCATTTGTATCCCAAAGAACGATCACCGTTGCAATCTGGATCCAAAGGTGACCAACACATTTTGTCTCTGTTGAATTTTTGAAAACAAGCTTACCTCTCCGACAGGCAGCCAATAGTGGCAAAGATTCTGTACCACCGCATTCTATTCCGGCATCTACAGAGCCGCCTCCAGTTAGCCCCGAAGTCAATCAGACCGTGCGCAATCAGGTTTGCTCTTTTGAAAGCAAAAACAATGATATGAAAGTTTCTTCGGATGATTTGGCTGGACAATACAACTAAAACTCAGTATGCTCCGAAACAAAAGGGACAATGGGCCTGTTTGAGAAGCGGATGAGTCAGTTGAGAGATGCATCATGGGTACGGTACATTCTGCTGGACATGAAAGATTTGTTTGCTCGCCTCTTAATTTTATGATTTTGGTTTTGTATACAAGAAGTTGTATTCCTCCCTCTGTAAGTTAATGATCTGTGTGTATTATGATACGCTCATTCATTTTGAGCATGCTGTTTTTTTTACAACGACCACCGCTGTTGGAGAAATCAAAGCTTTCAGACTTGATTCTGAGCTGTCCGGAACCTGATAAATGATTACCAGTCTTTTTTTCTGATTTTTATTACTTTTTATTTACTCGCTAAGTGCCGCAAAGGCGGCAGGACACCTTGCTTGTTTGTGCGCGCAATGCAAAGAATTGCATGACATTAAATAAGCTTACTCTAATTGTATATATGGAATGAAGATCTACTAGGTAAATAGTAAGGAGAGTCAACTATGAAGCTGTATGTGGTCAAGCATTGAAAAGACTAAATAGAACCTAGAATATAGAAAAATGACACCTACTTAAGTTCTATCACTTAGAGGGGGTAGGGGAAGATGGATGCATCAGGAAAACCCCAAGTGTTGGATTTGGTTAGATGTTGTCGAAAGTTGACCCAGTCTGACCAGATCTGACCAAATATTACGATAAGTCAGACTGTAGCTCAGAGTGTAGTATATAAAAGGTTTACAATATATGAGTAGGGTTTTGGCTGGCTTTAGCCCCGCACTCCCGCCCGTGCTTGCCGGGTGAACCGAACCCCGCGCGGGTGGGTAAAAGATTTTTTTACACGCACAAGGACTAAGGTGTAGCGTACAGCTGGGTGAAAGGTTTTTATTTTTTTATTTTTTCATTTTAAATTTAAATTTATTTTATTTAGGAGTGGGTGGGTGGGTAATCAGAAATTATATTTGAAAATTGTACGAGCGACGACGTACCGCCTTTTAATGATAAGCTATCTTTGTCATCTTATCTCGGAAATATCTCTGACACCTCCTGACGCTATTCTGAACTGATTTGAATCAAAAGTTTCACAATTTCTATGACACGTCTCAATGAGAGATGTGTCAGCTTGGTAGTTGCACAAAACCCTGGCCTATGGAGGGGCTTGGGCTTTGCTCAACGTCCGAGCTACAAACACGTCAAAGAAGCAAGAGTGGTAGAGTTGAAACACCTACCGGTATACATTCTTGTCAGGCTGGACTGAACGCACCTTTTGGAATTGGATGGTCTGGATGAAAATGTTTTTTACACACTCTTTGTCGCAGAGAAGAGGATCAGCTTTCATGGTGTATTCACCATGAAAAGAGAGATGACTTTTGCGCGAAGCCGTTTTCAGGGCTTGGAACATATCCTCGCTGTTACTATATTGAGTGACTGATATCTAGACCACAACACAGTCAGTAGGGTAAAAATTAAATCAAAAAGTTTTCTACCTTATTCTCTTCATTATCACTGTCGTCGTTATTGAAGGATTTTCTGCCAATGAAGGTCTGGACAGGAGCTGCACGAGATGGTGGGTGTTGTTGCTCATCTCGTTGTCGCTTTTCAACAGCCCTTCTGCGTTGCTTGCGGTCACGATCCTTTTCCCTGCATGCAATGCAGGTTTTAGCTTTGTCAATTGTTTCATTGGGAAGAATCGCATTGCATTTTTTGGTAGAACATATACGAGGAATAGTAGTAGGATTATTCATCTGGTACAGTGGGAGAGGGAGAGGGAGAACCCCAATAAGACAATCAACAACGGTTCTACAGACGTGGGCGGCTAATTTCAGACAATAGACGTGTCCAAGACGCGGCAAAAGATTGTAGGTCATGCATATTTCACGTGGTGCTGAGTAATGTCCGGGGGTTGGGAGACCTGGGAACCATAAATGTGATACCAATCCAACCCTGGACACAAACTATGCAGATATCAGTTCAATAGAAAAAAGGACCACCCGCGTCACGCACCGTCAAGCGCAAACAGTTCCCATTGACTCTAGTGTATGCGTTCACAGATTACCGAGCGCAAGGGCAAACCATTGCACCTATAATCATTCACATTGCAAGCCCTCCAACTGGATCACTGAATTTGTTCAACATTTACGTGGCACTCTTGTGCAGTTCAGGGAGGGAAAATATTCGGCTTCTTCAAGACTTCAATATATTGCTGCAAGGACATTCGGCAGAGCTTTTGGCAGAAGATGATAAGCTGGAAAAAATAGAGAAGGAGACATGCAAAGTGGTGGGAAGAAATGAGGAAAGGACATAGAATTGACGCAGTCTAGGGTGTACAGGTAATCATAGCAAGATATTATGAGAAATGAATATAACTTGGATAGAGCGCCCAGAATTCAGAGGCACTTCTACGTGTAACACAGTCAGAGACATAAGTATTTAGAATGAAAAAGAACAACACGCACCTCTGACCCAGTAAGTATTTCACTCTCGTCACCATCCTGGCACTGGACATGGACAGATAGCAAGTAAGGGGGATGTGAGCGCAATAGCGAGGTCTGAAAAGAGAAGCGGTGATGACAAAGATTTTACCTGATTATTTGGCTTTGTTTGTTTTACGGGTGTGGGAAAAAGAATTTCATAGCACGAAGGACCTTGTCAAGCAAGGTGATAGAGTGGATCACTCAAGCACCCAGGTGTAAGGCCAGAGAAGTAGATACAAGATGTAATCCAACTGAAAAGTACGTAGATGTCAGTTGATTTTCTGATGAAAAATGACGTTATAGCATAATCTGGGTGTACTGCTAAGGAGTTTTCACTTACATTTGGTTGCCTCTGGCTCACAAAGTTGTGCTTGGGTGCCTCTGGCTTTATCCTTGGATGTCTCTGGCCTTATGCCTGAGTGCTTGAGTGATCCACTGTATTGACTCCTGGCTGCCACTGGCTTTACACTTAGGTAATCTACTATATAGTAAACTTGCTAAACATGTCTAGGTGCCCAACTCATCGAATCCAATCAAAGCCAGAAGTACATCCAATCAAAGCCAGCAGTACATCCAATCAAAGCCAGCAGAGTACACCTAATTAATTAAGTACAAAGTACACTTTTCAAGTACACTGTATATTAAATGATGAAGAATGATCTCATACTTATATGCGCACGAAGAATGTAGTACTTATGGTGCTTTCAACATCATGATTGTAACTTTAGAATTTGATGATCGATTCAACTGCCAAATTGGAACCGTTGAAAATGTGCGATTCAAACTTTGTTGATTCTAACGTTGACTTTGCTGTAGCGGACTCTCTTCTGCTCTCTCGTCTTACAACTCACCATGCAAAAGGTTCCCATTCCCGACCAGAGACCCTTCCTTGCTCGAGAGTGGAAGTTACAGGATCTTCAAAGATCAATGGAATACACTGACTTTCAGTTCGGGAGGTTCAAGGTAAGTCCACGATCGTCACATTCATTGACGAACAGGTATGACCGTCAATGTACCTATAGAGTACCATTAGAGACAGCGCGCCCGAATTCGGATTGGATGTATACAAAGTTCGCTCTCGACAGGATCCAGAGAAATGGAACAATTTTGTTCTATGGGTAATCGCTTTACTCTCAAATTGAAGAGTACATTACCTGAACCCGACTTAGGTTGTAGAAAATCAACAAAAGCTGAATGATTTCGTCGAACATTGGCCGATAGAAGCATATTTTAACTCCTGGGTCTGCTGCAAGTCTAAGCATCGTTATCGACGCAAGGAGAAGACAGGCTCTTCTATTGCTAAACATCTGAAAATTCAACCCCCTCTTGTAAGTATTCTGCTAAACTCAGGCGACTGATTGTAACCTTGGGTCCGTAGAAGTACGTTGGACTCAAACCTCCGCCTCTCCGTTGCATCACGAATTCAATGGCGCAAATTGAGTCAAGATCTGAGGTTCCGGTACGAACGTTACTATTGCTCTCCCATCTAATATGACTTACTGGTCTCAGCCCGTGTTCCAGGATTCCGAAATTCAAAACCCCTGCTACAACGAAGCTGTGCGTCAGCCCTGCCTCGTGTGTAGAGATACGCCCGCGTTGGCCTCTCATTCTCTCAGTAAACTCCTTCAAGGAGAACTTGTTTGCAAAGGGGAGCTTGTAAAATTAGGCATCCATAGCGATGTGGATCTCGAAACCCTGGTGCTACTGGGTCCAGACGAGGTTGCTGAGCTACTTGATCAAGCTTCGTTAACGAATTTGAAAAAGCCTCTCTCAGGAATGCCTGAAGAATATTCGAGTGAGTCAATTTTCCTCGGCTCAACACTATTATAATTATATACAAAAGAATGTCCTTTTTTTTTAGCCAAATTTCATGTCAAGCAAGGAGCCACAGTGGGTACAGTTGGATAGGCATTCGTTCGCTTACTCACACACACCTACATATCACAGGAGGCTGATATTCGCGAATACATTGCAACAGTTTACACCTGTCAAGAACATAGTAACGTCCAAAAGCTGCAAGCTATTCCTCCTAAGCTGCTCAGACTATTCAATAAGCTCCACATAGAGCATCTTATACCCGCAGCCCTTCTACTTGGTGTACATCTGACACACACTTTGAAAAAAATAATCACCTTTGACAATGCCACAGTTGAGGGCATGATTTGTGGACAAACCGCCCAAATAGCACTTTCTCCCTTGCAAAAGGTCGTCCTGCAATGGGCACTTGGTAAAAGAGGTTGTTTTTGAATGGGTCTTTCTTCCATGAAATGTCTAGTTGCATTCGTATCTTGATATTCCAGACATCCATGTCATTACAGGACGTTGGCTTTGCCAACATGAATGATATTGATACCGTAACATACTATACGCTAAGTGCCGCAAAGGCGGCAGGACACCTTGCTTGTTTGTGCGCGCAATGCAAAGAATTGC
>JANVFO010000174.1:0-21880 GCA_027919855.1 Lentinula guzmanii | reverse complement strand
ACAATGAGGGTAACAATGTACTATCCGACAATGAGTCGAATATCATAGTACATCTACGACTGTGCGAACTAGCACTACATCCCACTTGTTACGATGGGATTCTTCATTCAATGGGGCTATTGCCCCATCCTAACTTTCAGCCTGGTCCACTGCCAGACTACAGTCGTGCCTCCCCTCCTACGGCGAGGCAGATTGCGCATGAACTTGCAATACAGGGATATACTAAATCCCAATTGCAGGATATTGTGTTATATCTATTATGGTGGTTACATGGCATAGCACCAACGATAGCCAGCTGTTGGACGGTCATCCAACAGCAGTTTGTACATGTTGTGTTCAATGTCCTGGCACACCATGTATTTCAAGGCGTGCCACATACCACCATTGAGGTGGAAAACTATGTCTTCCCTGACGGTTCTCAGTCCAGCAATATTGATAATGCTGGACGTTATGCTGACTACAGTGTAGTACTCACTTATGTGAGACCGTTCGCACAGCAACTGGCCGATCAAAGCAGCGCAGTTCACGTTGCTAGTGCCAATGCTACGCAGCCCGTGGCGACGATTCAGGCTGAAGACCATGCTATTGAAATGACACCGTGTATCATCGACTGGGATGATATCAGTTCAACTCCACCGGCGATCCCGTCATCGACTATGGTGAGGACGACGGTATGGATTTGGCTGGGTACTCTCAGCCACATGAGTGAGTCAATGATTCACCTCGGGATGGGTTATTAGACTGCTGGAATCAGTCTAGTGGGGGAGGGTATAACGGCCCAGGATAACCCCAATATATTATCTTATCTATTGGACTAGATAAGTGATTACTTATGTCAAGTATTCTCACGATGAACTATACAGTTCATCGTATATATACATATTGAAAAGTAGATAAGCAGGTAGACCTTTTTCACCTGTAAACGTACATATCGAGTTAATTAACAGACTCGTTGTGTTCATACTGAAGTCAGATAAGCTAACAGCTACCTGAAGCCTAAAAGCTCCATATACATAACCATCCAACGGACGGTTACACAACCTCCATGTCTTCCACAAATGATGTTTGAGAACAGATACATTGATCTGACTACGCGAGAATCACATTCCAGCGACCCATCTCTTTGTATTACACCCTCGTCACCCTTGACCACATCCTGAAGCTCCGTCCCTTCTGGAACGTATATCACAGTCTCACCGGAAGTGAATGACCATGAGAGCGAAGGCGGTAGATGACTTGGAAGCACATCTGCATTGGGATACTGTAAAAATGTCCTCAAAAGACCATCATCAATGCTCTCCGCAATTTTGAGATCACTGAACTTGTGTGGTACAAGTGCCAGGCCACCACGAAGCACCAGCCGATTGAATATGAAGCATTTTTGGAAAGACGGTTCATGCTGACAG
Source organism: Lentinula guzmanii (assembly GCA_027919855.1). NCBI lineage: Eukaryota > Fungi > Basidiomycota > Agaricomycetes > Agaricales > Omphalotaceae > Lentinula > Lentinula guzmanii. Next base: position 20,474 of record JANVFO010000174.1, on the reverse strand, counting down.
GCCATTGCATTTTCACATTGTTGAAAGCACCTAGCTTCGAATTTGACACCCTTGAGTTTCGGAGATAAGGTACAAACAGCTTTCCATTGAGTTTCAACGTCTCTCCTAAAATCAATGGAGGAGTGTAGCTGAAGAGGTCGTTTCCTTGGTTGATATTTCGCAGATGAAGTCATTTTGGGGACGCGAGGTTCAATGGGGAGCGGGTATCCTGCCCCTTCGAAGTCTGGTAATCTGAACTGAGACTGGTGATCGGAAGGGGTGATTTCAATATCCACACTGTCTGCAGCAGACTGAGACACTACTTTACGTCAGGAGGATGGGTTGGTTGGATGAAGAGGAGAGTTGGAGGTATTTAGAGGGTGGCTTTCTGGAAACTTTGCACGCGGTATCAAGAGGACTAAACACTCAGTCTCTTCATTGATTTCATTGAAGTCGTCAAAGACGACCAGACCTGTATCACCCTGATATAGACCCTTCGTAGGTACCACCCAAGTTCCCGGTCGAAAGTTATTGCCATAGAACATCCATTTGGAATCTTCAGTGCCAGAGAGATCATCAACCAACGTGTGAAGTGGCATTTCTAGGCGAAGCTGATCCCATTCCTCCCGCAACTGTTCTATTGTGGAGGGAGGATTGTCGAGGGTGCCATCACTTACAGAGAATTTTTTACCACGCGGATGGATGAGGTTCGGAAATAGGTTGAGATACAATGCTAACGGGACATTTCCAGGTAGCATGCTGCGAGCTTGAAGGTAAAATTCACCAGGGAACTGAGAGATGAATGCTGCGCAAATGAGGTTCAAGGAAACAGTTCCACAAGCAATATCTTCGTTAATGCGTTCCACGATGGCTCGTTTGGAGCTACACCGCTGTCGTTGCAGGTGACAAAGTTCGCAAGCCTGAGTTCCTCGCTCCATCAATTGCGGACAACATTCAGCGGGTTTTCCGATTAGCACACATTGCGAGCATGCAGAATGAGTTTTTGATGGACTAAGGGGGGAGGCAGGCCCTTCATCTTCTTCATCGTGTTCGCTTTCCGGATCGAAATCACCATCCCGGTCAGGGGTCTTATCACTCCAAACAACAAAAAACAATGAGGATGATGGAAACAAAATGAATCATCACTCACCTGTGCGATCATTTTGATCGTTCTTTTCCTTTTGACTCCCCTGAGAGTTACTCTTTCTTCCTCATTCTCGTCCTGACCATCCGAATCGTCGGAAATCACCAATTTTGACATATAAATTTTGACCTTGGATCCCGAGGGTTGCGCTGGAACTACTACCTCAACTCGACGTGTTGCAGCTAACGCTGTATGTTCTCGTTGTTGCTCCAGTTCCTTTGTGGCTTTTTCTTTTTCTCTGCGGTTTTCCTTGACCAACTTATTGAATGAAGCTAATTTTTCTTGCTTGGCCTTTTTCTTTGGGGCCTCTAACCAGGCTTTTTCTAACCTCTTCATCTTTTCTAGTTGTTCCTCATCTTTTCTCTTCTCCTCCGCTATCATCTTGTCCTCTGCAATTCTCTGCTCCTCTGCCAGCCTCTTCTCTTCCACTTCCCAAGCAGCATCCTCCTCGATTTGTTGCATCTCCGCGGCAGACTCGGCTTCTTGTCTGGGGATTTCCATGTCCCAGGCTCATTGTCACTCAGCCTGCGCCAAGAGTAGACGCTCGCAACGTTTCTGAGCGGTTTCAGTGTTGTTGTTGCTAGATGACATAATGAAGGGGAGGAACTTATCAAAAATTTTGAAAAAAAGTCCCACTTTTATATCCTTCATCACTTAAGGGACAGCTCAACTTACAATTTTCACCAACCTTCTATCACCTACCTTTGCATGCCTGGAAATATTCTTATCACATTTTAAACTTTGATCCCTGTTGCTTCTAATCAGTCACATTTCTTTTAGTCATACTATTACACAGGATCTCAAGGGCTCGATCCTATGTAACCGTCCGTGGGATGGTTATGGGAATGGAGCTTAAGGCTTCAGATAGCTTGTAGCTTAAGTGACTTAATTCACGCAAAGTGAACACAACAAGTCTGTATATTAACTTGATATGTACCGTTGTGCGTAAAAGATAGTCTAATCTCTATCTAATGTGTTTATGTTTATATATACACGATGAACTATACAGTTCATCGTGGGAATACATGCTATATCTAATCTAATAGATAAGATAATTTATAGGGGTTACTCTGGGCCGTTACACCCTCCCCCACTAGACTGATTCCAGCAGTCTAATGACCCAACTTGGCGTGAATCGGTGACTCACTCATGAGGCTGGGTGTACCCAGCCATATCCATACCATCGTCCTCACCATAGTCAATGACGGGATCTCCTGTGGCATTGAATTGGGTATCATCCCAATCGATGATACGTGGGGCCATCTCGATGGCCTGATCTGCAGTCGAAGGTGCCACCGCTGGCTGCGTAGCACCAGTGACAGGGAGCGTGTTGCTCTGAGCAGCTAGCTGTTGTGCGAATGGTCTCACATAGGTGAGTACCACGCTGTAATCAGTGTAACGCCCAGCATTATCAACATTGCTGGACTGTGAGCCATCTGGAAACACGTAGTTTTCCACATCCAATGTGGTACGTGGCACTCCTTGGAATACGTAGTGTGCCAAAACGTTGAGAACGACGTGGACGAACTGCCGTTGTATGACTATCCAACAGCTGGCTATCGTTGGGGCTACGTCGTGTAACCACCATAACAGATATAGTGCGACATCTTGCAAATGGGAATTCGTATATCCCCGTATCGCAAGTTCGTGCACGACTTGCCTCACAGTAGGGGGGAGGCATGACTATAGTCTGGTAGTGGGCCAGGCTGGAAATTAGGATGGGGCAGTAGCCCCATTGAATGAAGTATCCCATTGTATCGATTGGGATGTAGTGCCAGTTCGCACAATAGTAGATGTACTATAACGTTGGATTCGTTGTCAGGCAGTACCTTATTACCCTCGTTATTGGGTAACAGTCGGTATAAGGTCACCATTCCACGAATACTACGGGTATTGGTGACCTGTGGATCTTGGTTGGACTCAACCAGCATACTGTTTAGTCGTTCCGAGGCGGGACTACCAATTATGGCTTCCGCCCATTTTGTAACGGAGTCGTTCTCACGACATCCATGCCATACTCGGCTTGCAAGTACAGTGGGAGATCGCACTATACGCGTTCCCCTAGCCACCGTAGGTATTACCGAGTCATTCCCGGTATCGATAGTCGCGCTGGTAGAAGCAACGTTGGATGGTCCAGCCTCGTTTGGCATAATATCACCCATGGTGAATCCTTTGGCCTCCTTCTGTGAGGCCCTAGGTTCGAATAGATGGGGAAGTGGGCGTCCCTGCCGGTTCATTTCTGTGGCAAACCACCTTGGTACCGCGATGTATTTATCTATCACGGTGTCCTGCATTGCTGTGCGAGCAGCGCGAGGCACTTGACGTGCCTGCTTGTGCATGGCAATCATTCCGTGCACTGTCTTCCATATGGGGCGCAAAGGCCTAACATTGTCAGACTCGTTAAGAGCCTTGACTATTGTCTCTACTTCTTCAGCAGAGGTCGGAGCTTGGAAGGGTAATCGAGTGACCGTTCCACGGAGGGCATCGTACTCTTTATTCTTACTGCCTTAGTTCGTTTGGGAGGGGGAGATCGGCCCTCCTCCCAAGCACGTTGAGCAGTTAGCACGTCCATCCTGCGCCTACTCTCTCAATTGATCTTGTTCTGCAGTTCGCGCTGCTTTCCCTTCAATCTATTGGGATGTGCCTCTGGTTCAGAGTCATCATCCTCCATATCAGTGAGGTAGTGCTCCATCTGATATGATTTATAGGAGTACGTAGGCTCCTCAGAATTATCGCGCAAGTCATCGTAAGATACTAATGCGTGTTGACTGGAGGACTGTCCAGCAGTCTCCCTCTTCCGCTTTTCCCCCATGTGGGGAGTGATGCGTGTCGATGAAGACGCTTGCGGCTCAGCGGAAGCTTCCTCGACGCGCCCTTGAGTCGGTTCTGGTCTCACAGATCGTTTAACCTCAACGTTACATTGAGTGTTTGTGTCTCCTTCAGTAGGAGTCAATCGTTGAGATAACGGGACGGAAGGCCCACTTGCCACTCTATGTTCAAGAGAGGCAATTCGACTTTGTAGGGGTACCATTGGTACTTCCCTACCTTTGCCCTTGTCCAACGATTTGGTTTGGGATGCCTCAGCTCGTGCTTCAGCATTGTACCGATCTCCCTGATCACGGAGATCGTAATACTGGTCTTTCCAGTACAGACGTCATTTGTTTGCCTCCTGACAATCATGAATGATTTTGTCAATTTGTGCCGCGTCTGATTCGTGGCGGGTACGAAGTTCGTTACGCTCGATTTCGAGCGCAGTGATCCTATCGTTTAATGTCTGCCTCTCGGTCTCGTGAGACCTCAAAGTTGACGCTAGCTGCTCCAGTAAGGAGTTTACTACCAACTCATGGTCATGAGTGTTGGTAGAGGAAGTCGTTGCTCCCTTAATGAGGCCATCTCGTTCTGAAATGACTGTGTTGAAGTCGCTTGCCGTGATTAGGTGAGCGACATACCCCATGCACATGGTGCAGTTGTCAGAGTGGGTGATCAAATTCCCTACGGTAATCCTCAACGGGGTTGTTGGGACTGCTGATGACATTCTTTGTGCTGTCATCATAGGCGTAGGGTACCCAAATTTAGCAAACGGCGTCGTTTGCATTTGTTGCTGAAAGGGGTAGCTTGTACCCGGAGCCACATAGTTGTTCGACCCATGGAATGGTGAACCAAAATTCGGTGCAAGCCCAAATTGGGAGTTGTTGTTGGGGAAGAAACCTGACTGAGTTCCTCCCCCAGTTGGTCCCGCAAAGCCAGGACCAGCCATTACTGGGAATGCCAGGGCTCCAGCATTTGGGACCGCTCCAATTGGAGCATTTTGGTTGTTGGCTGGGGACGGATGGGATCCATCCCCAAATGGTCCTGGAAAGCCAGGACCAGATACGTTATTAAAAGCTGGCATCCCAGCTGTGATGTTAGCTCTGGCCAGAGCATTTTGGGGGTTCGACGAATCGTTGAATTTGCCGAACTGGATGTGACGCGATCCTGAAAGATCGTTCACGTTGTTGGAATCGTGCTGCGACATATTGTTGAAGTTGGTTGAAAGAAACACGGAGAAAAAAACTTAGTTTCGAACGCATTCAACCTTGGTGTTCCCACGAAATTTTTTACAACTCCGGTCGGCCCGATAACACGATCACGGGATAAATCCACAGTCATCCCACAGGTTATTTACGCGGTAATAACCTCCAATTGGCGACGTCTTTCAGCGCCAAATACCGATCAAGCGCCTGCAGTGTCCTACAGGTGCTATAGGGTTCGACTGTAATGTCCCCTAGATTCCACAACACATGAAAGAATAATTTTTGGCCCTGCCATTGGTGGCCAACGATGTTGTCGACCAGCCATTCGACCTTGACTGGTTCTCCGAAATCATAGGGCTCTGCCTTCGCGCAATCAGGGAACATTACATTGTCGTTGGCGATGTGGGGGCGCAATAACGATACGTGGAACCGATTGTGGATTCCCCGTTTGGTAAGCTCAGTGGGTAGTCCCAACTGATATACCGACTTTTCCTTGATCACCTCAGTGACGGGGTAAGGCCCAACAAACTTGGGCATTAATTTCCTTGCTCGACCTTTGGGTAGGTTGAGATTAGTCGTGGACAGATATACTAAGTCATTGACTTTAATAATCGGTTCACTACGTCGACGTTGGTTCGACCAATGGGTCTGAAAGACCCGAGACCCTATAATGGAGTCATGCGCCTCAGCCAAGTGTAGCAGTGCTTGCTCTGCAAAGTGCCGCACGCCCGGTGCTACTGACACTTCAGCTGGTAGTTCTCGAATCATGGACGGCATATACCCTCCGTCCAACTCAAATGGTGCGAATCCAGATGATTCATTGATGCTCGCATTGAGTGCGAACTCCGTCATAGGGATCCGTTGAAGCCAATCCCTCTGATCTGGCTGTACCCAAGATCGTAAAATCTGGGTTACTGAATGGTTAACCTGTTCTGTCACCCCATCCGTCTGAGGATGGTATGATGTAGACATCAATAGTTTCGCCCCTAATAGGCGATGTACTTCTTGCCACCATCGCGAGATGAATTTCGAATCCCTGTCGGAGACTATGGACTTGGGTAGTCCATGTAGTCGAACCACTTCCTTGAGGAAGAGCTCAGCTAAAGTTACAGCTGTAGTCGTTGTATTGATGGCTATGAGGTGGGTTCGTGACGTCAACCGACATATTACTACCCAGAGGTATTTACACCCATTGATTTCTGGGAATGGCCCTACGAAATCCATTCCAATAGATTCCCAAGGGTGTGTGGGTATCGGTAGACTATGAAGTTTACCGGCTGGTTGTAAATTTGACCTCTTGGATACTTGACATGTATCGCAGGCTCTACAAAAAGATTCAGTGTCGCCCAGTATACGGGGCCACCAATACCATCTTCTGACATAGTCAGAAGTACGTTGCTCCCCAAAGTGTCCTACCACTTCGTGAGCCTGTTCGAGTATTAAACCTCGAAGCGTCTTCCCCGACGTTCCTTTCCCAGCGGGAATGCATACCACTTCTTCTCCAATCCTATTGTAAGCGTATACTATCCCGTCGATCACTTTAAACCCCTCATGATCTTCGGGGTGTTCTATGATCTTTTGGAGCATCACATCCCGTTTGGACAATACGCGAGTTTCAGACTCAAACTGCGATTGTACTAGCTGGTGAGGTCTAGGTGCCTCACCCCTTAGTCAAGATTCGAGTACCGTAGGGTTGAGTTCTCCTCCAACATTCCTGGGTTCCTCACGGGAAATTTCAGCATTATTGTTGAGTTGCGGTGCCTCAACATCCCGAGATTCTTCAGTTTCTCGTAATGCAGCCAACCGGTTGCTTTTGATCTCGTCCACTCTCTGGGTCGGGAGATCATCCATCTCTCGATCCAGTTGTACATCTGCATTGACGTACTCATGGGCCTGGTGAACCTCGCCAGGGAGGTCTGACTCATAGTATCGCGACAGTGCGTCTGCGATTTTGTTGGTAGAACCTTTGATGTAGCGTATATCAAAGTCATAACGCGATAAGTACTCCATCCATCGCGTCTGTCTGCTACTCAGATGGTGTTGCGTCTTAAAGAAAGTCAACGCCTCGTGGTCAGTCACTATGTGGATGCGATATCCCATTAGTTTGTCCGACCATTTTAGCAGTGCCTCTAGTATAGCGAGTGTTTCCTGCTCGAATACCCTGTAGTTCATCTGTGCAGCAGTGAACTTCTTGGACATAAATCCCGCTGGCCGGCATTCCTGCCAGGTAGGCCCTTGTCCGTAGTAAGCACCTATACCGCATATTGAAGCATCACAAATGACCCAAATGGGTACTCCAGTGCGAGGGTCTATTGGCTTCAAAACGGGTATTTTGTCCGATGTAGCCATTCGTTTTATGTGCTTTCAGCACATTTCATGAAACGGTAACCAGATGAAAGGAACATTGTTCCTGCACATCAGCGATAATGGGCTGGTGTATATAGCGACCATTGGCATGAAGCTGGCTAGGTATTGCACCAGGCCCAGGAACTTCTGGACGTCATTGAAGTTCCGTGGCGTTCTCCATTCTCGGATTTTCGCCATTTTGTCCATATCTGCATGAACTCCACGGTCATCGATTAGATGTCCTAAACAGTCCATTAGTGCGGCATACAATTCGCACTTGTCGGCTTTTAGGTAGAACTTCTGCTGGCGCAGTCGTTCGAACACTTGACCTAAGTGTTTTTCATGATCCTCAATGGTATCACTGAATATGAATATATCGTCTAGATATACGTGTACGCACCGACCTATTTGATCTTGGAACGTGCGGGTCATGATGCGTTGGAAAGTGGCGGGAGCATTACAATTCCCCCTGCATCATTACTTGGCTTACATATGTGCCAAATATAGTGGCAAATGCTGTCTTAGGTACATCTAGTACCTCATTGCATATTTGCTCATATGCATCCGACATATCGATTTTAGATCGGTATTTATGTCTAGCAACATCAGTTCGAATGTGATCTTGGTCTGGGAATGGGGTGACATCCTTGACCGTGTTATCATTCCTCTCTCGATAGTCGACGATGGTACGGAGTTTCCCATTCTTCTTGGGGATACAAAGCATAGGTGCTGCTTGTGGGGTGGTGGCGTGTATCCACCACTGAGCTTGAGTATATCTCTCGAGTTTCTCGGATAAGTCGATCTTCAGACTATCTGGGCATCGTGGCATATAATAGCTGTACCTCTTGTTCTCATCTATAATCGGTATTCTATGGTTGATTTCCCTGAGGGGAGTGTCATGAAGTGAGCCGCCCCTATTATTTTCCTTTTCTTTACAATACATCATTCCATCACTGTTACCTATCATAATCAATCCGGAACCTTCCAGTCCATTCCATTCCATTCCTCGTTCCTGAACTATACAGTATGACATCATGGTTCCCGTACCTTACCTTTGTATATATAAGCCAGCCCCCACAACCTGATCCCTTATCTTGACCTCTTTGTCGTTGGGATCAGGTATGTCTTTACTTACTTCTCAGTATTTATTATGAATATAACTTTGTCGTTGGGATCAGTATCCGTCCGCTTCCGCTCAGTCTTGCCGCCATCGTCACCCCTTTGTGACATTAGGTCAAGATCCTTTCCTGCACTGATAACCTACCGATTGGGTTATCCTTGCAGGATCTGCTTCCACCACGTCTACCAGCACAGCCATACCAAGCCCACCCGCTCAAACCGTTGACTGCTCTGCCTACCCGCACGCTTTTGACACCAAAGACCGAACTCACATCCACCACCCCCCGAACCAGAATTGGGCCGATTGTAGCTCCCAACCTTGCCCCCACGCTGTTGCTAATTCCATTATCACTGAAGACTTCTTCAGTGACGGGACATGAATCACACCTATTATTGCCCCTACCCCTAGTCCAGTCAACCCCCCACCAGCCATGTCCAACCCTACCACAGTCGACGCCAATCAACTCATGGCTCAGCTCATTGAACAGGTGGCTCAGCTCACAGCTAACCTACAGAAGGCCACAGCCAAATCAAGCATGAACAAACCGGAGCTCTTCAAGGGCACCAGTAGTGCGGAAGCACGTCGGTTCATCGCCCAGATCCAGAGCTGGGCGATGGAACAAATGGACTTGAGTGGCAAGGAAGATAAGCTGATAAAGGCAGCCCTAGGATTCTTCTCAGGAAACGCGGCGGACTGGGCCACCCCATACCTCTTGGAATTCAGCCATGGAAGGACACCATTCAACGGACGCTGGGAAGACTTTGTGCGAGCCTTCTCACTTCGATTTGAATCAATCAATGCAGGTATGGAGGCCCGGAATGTGATCCAACATCTCAAACAGGGAAAAGGCCAGACGGTAGCAGAATTGGCACAAAGTTCAAGGACATTGGTGATCGAACTGGACTCTCGGACATCGACCTACGCGAGCGATTCCATAGTGGCCTTAACCCCGAGATCCGACAAAATCTCATCGTGGTTAACATTGCCCAGGGGATAGCCCCCACTCTAGAGGAGGCAATCCGACGGGCAGTCTCGGTGGATGTGTTCATGCATGATCCTACCATGACAGGCCGTAATCTGGGCACCTCTCACACTCCCCTCCTCCTTCCAACTCTCACCCATGGACGTTGATGCCACGCACACCAGCGGGAATAGTAGGGAGAGTTTTGTGGCACAGATGAGAGGCAGATGTTACGGCTGTGGTGCACAGAACCACGAAAAGAAGAACTGCTCGTACAAGGACACAGTATGCCGCTACTGTGGTCGACGAGGTCACCTAGAATCGGTCTGCCAAGACAAGTTCATGGGGTTGGAGCGAGGCCGGGGTAAGCGTCAACAACCCCGTCGACAACAAGTCTCCGCCTCGTCCTCGATGCCCTTTACCCTGTTCCCAAATGAATCAGTCCAAATTGCAGCCTCTGCTCCCGCTCCCGTTTCCGCTCCCACCCCGCCCCACCATCTCTGCTCACCCCGATCTCTCTGTCCAGATCACTCAACTGCAGGAACTCCTGAACAGAGCTAATGCCATGGCCCCAGCATCTGGATCTCAGGAGGGTTTTTGAAGCGGGTGCCCGTCTCGGCCGCACCGAGAGCACCCGTTAACCAATTTGCTATACATTCTACTTCCGCATATGATTCTGTCCCCTCGTGTAAAATATCTACCGTTTTGGAATTGAACTCCAGTTCGTCCCACTTCCAAATCAATGCGAAATTAAGAGGGAGGAATCATAGTATAGCAACTGCAGCCATGGTCGATTCCAGAGCCACTGCTCTGTTCTTGAACCAAGAGTTCGTCACCCGTCACCATGTAAAGACCTTTCCACTCAAGAGGCCAATCGGGGTCTTCAACATCGATGGTTCCGCCAACCGGGCAGGGCAGATTATGCACTTCGCACGTTTAGCCCTAACTGTCGATGGTCAGGAACATTGGACAGACCTACTTGTCACTAACCTGGGAAGCGAGGACCTCATCCTAGGACTCCCTTGGTTATGGAAGGCTAACCCAGACATTGACTGGGAGAAAGAACAACTCTCGGTCAAACCGCAACGGTCAACGACGCATGAGGAGGAAGAGGAAGAAAACATTCGGATGACGGAAACCCCGGAACCTGTGTCAAGTACAATCGACCAAGAGGAGGAAGAGTCACCTATTCACCGAATTCGAGCCAACTGGCGGACCCGACGTGCATGGGTGAGATCAGGCATTCTACAGGAACAGACAGAGGAGGTCTGGTGCGCCGCTGGGTTCACCTACTCCCAACAGTTAGCGGAACAGACCCACAAAGCCAAACCCCTGAAACCTTTGAAGAGATGGTCCCTGAGCCCTATTGGGACTTCCAGAAGGTATTCTCCGAAGCCGCTTCCGAACGACTGCCAGGACACCAACCCTGGGACCACGCAATCGAGCTAATCACTGCCAGGGATCCATTATTTCACAGCTGCAAAAGATTAGGCAATATATTATATTTTACCAATTATTTTACAAAATATTTATTCTAAGTAAAATAATAAATTTAGCCTCAGTAAAATATTATGAGATATATTTGATCTTGTGGGGCCTATTTCAGCCGAAAAATGCGTAATTTCACGCGTGATTTATTCCAGATTTTTCCGGATTTTTATGAATTTTTTAACCCAGGATATGTCTTTTCTTTTACTACAGACAAAGACATTGTATAGATGTTTAGTCTAGTTTTACTCACGGGGGTCAAACCGTACTTCGGCACTTACCCTTTTCAAAAATCACGTGCAATTCACGTTCACCGTAAACACATTAATTAAAAAATTTCAATTTTTGTTTTGAACGCGCTGTAGGCATAATGAGTGTCGCTAATCAGTCCCTTGCTAGTGAGAAACAACCGAAAGAATATTCCTTTAGCTCTGAACGTGGTCGGTCTCTCATTTCACGTATCATCCAGCAATATGTTCCCCATCCTGCACATGAATAGAATGATTCGGGTGAGATTCGGGTGGATGAAGTATTATTCTGGGTGCCATATGTGCTTACAGACTGTGTTACATTAACTTGAAAGGAATAAAAACTCATCGGAGCTTACAATACGCATCTGAGTAGTTCCGTTGAGGAAATCCAGTGTGTTTACTCGTACTCACATGACTATTACATATGCGAGGCAATGTCTCATAGCAGTCCAAATAGGGTAAAGATATGAGTAATGGCATTCCAAATAGGGTAAGTGCTGAAGTACGGTATCAACCCCACGTTTCGAATCAGACTCTAGATAGAAAGCAACGACGTGTCTTGCGTAATCTCTGATAAGATAAGATTTTTTATCTACGAGTCTGACTACGGGAGACTAATAGATGTTGCATTACCAAATATTTGCCATCTGTAAAATATTTCATTTTGCAGGGGGCCGCCCCGCGCCGACCGGACCGGACCGGGCCCCCGTAAAATCTTTCGTTTTACGGATGGCAAATGTATGGTAATGCAACATCTATACAATGTCTTTGTCATTAGTAAAAGAAAAGACATATCCTGGGTTAAAAAATTCATAAAAATCCGGAAAAATCTGGAATAAATCACGCGTGAAATTACGCATTTTTCGGCTGAAATAGGCCCCACAAGATCAAATATATCTCATAATATTTTACTGAGGCTAAATTTATTATTTTACTTAGAATAAATATTTTGTAAAATAATTGGTAAAATATAATATATTGCCTAATCTTTTGCAGCTGTGAAATAATGGATCCCTGGCAGTGAATCCCTGGAGCACCCGAAACCATGCGTACCAAGGTCTATCCCATGTCGTTGAATGAGCAAGCTGAACTCGATCGGTTCCTAGATGACAACCTGCAAAAGGGCTATATCCGCCCCTCCAAGTCTCCATTGTCTTCGCCAGTCTTCTTCGTGAAAAAGAAGGATGGAAAGCTCCACTTTGTACAAGACTACCGGAAACTGAACCAGGTTACCATAAAGAATCGCTACCCGCTACCACTTGTGGCCGACATCATCAGTCGCCTACAGGGAGCATGGTATTTCACCAAGTTTGACGTCCGATGGGGTTACAACAATGTTTGAATAAAGGAGGGCAATGAGTGGAAGGCGGCTTTTGCAACCAACAGAGGGTTATTTGAACCTCGTGTAATGTTCTTTGGTCTCACTAATTCCCCTGCCACCTTTCAAGCTCTCATGAACTCCATCTTCTCCGATCTAGTGGCAGCAGGGAAAGTAGCCGTCTACCTAGACGACATCCTCATTTTCAGCAACGAATTACAAGAACACCGACAGATAGTGCGGGAGGTACTAACACGGCTACAGAAACACGACCTTTACCTATGACCAGAAAAGTGTGAGTTTGAACAACTTCAGATCGAATACCTGGGCTTGGTGATATCGGAAGGGGAGGTGCGCATGGATCCGGTAAAGGTAGCTGCAGTCCGTGATTGGGCAACCCCAAAGAACCTGCGAGAGCTGCGGGGATTCTTGGGTTTTGCTAACTTTTATCGACGATTCATACGGAACTTTGCCCACATAGCACGACCCCTGAACGACCTGACCAAGAAGGACAGCAGCTTTGATTGGGGAACACATCAGCAACAGGCATTCGACACCCTTAGGGAAGCGTTCATCTTGGCACCAGTACTGGTTCTTTGGGATCCTGATAGGCTCACACGACTCGAGGTGGACGCATCGGGCTTTGCGACGGGAGGAGCAATGATGCAACTGCAAGACGATGGCCAGTGGCACCCAGTGGCATTCTGATCAGCCTCCATGCAACCAGCGGAACGGAACTACGAAATCTACGACCGAGAAATGTTGGCCATCATCGAAGCACTGAAGGACTGGAGGAGTTTCCTGGAAGGATCGCCACAACCATTCGAAATCCTCACCGACCACGCAAACCTCGAATTCTGGCAAACGGCTCAGGACCTCAGTCGTCGGCAGGCACGATGGGCGTTATGGCTATCACGGTTTGATTTCCAGTTAACTCACCGCCCAGGCAAGGCGAATACACAAGCGGATGCTGTTACATCTATGCCAAGACCACCCTTGCAATGGTCTGATCGAATCGATGATTGAACCACACTGCTTTCACTTCATTGTTGGCTATGTATCTCTGGTTAGAGGATCCGATGGATCCGACGGATCCGTGCGCTTCCAGACGTGTTACTGTTATATTCATGCAAGGGAGTTCACTATCATTCACACTCTACTTTGTTTTTGTTAACTAATCGCACGATCTGATCGGACCGTCCGATCCGGAGCGGATGCGGTTGGTCCTTTACTTGTAGTTAACATCTATACATTCCTTCATCTAAAACTTTCACATGTGTTATCTTTATTACTCTGGTTAGCTACAAGAATTAGTACTTAAGTAGACTTGTTTCGAATTGTTCCCCAGCTTGAAATAAAAAAGTTACTACACCCCTTTTAACCATTACTCCTTCTTGATTACGCATAAATCTCGGATCCACCGGACGCGCGGACAGTGCGATCCTCCGGAACCATCTTAATTATTGAACTTCACTGGGACATCCAGATAGCGTATAGGGAGCGTTGCTAATAGCTTCGCTGAAGTCCCATCACACTTCCGAAGGACCGTGCAGCCAACCACAGTTCCCACGCCTCGGAGCCTCCCACGGAGCCTCGGAGCCTCGCACCCATCCTCTCTGGTTGCACGACTATAACAGATGCTCTTTCGCACATGGCAGTGCATCAGGTCCTGGACAGTGACGACAACCGGCAACAGACAGTTCTGAAGCCAACCCGTTTCCTGGAAATCTCAGCAGCTACACTACAGAATCCACTGGAAGACCGAATCCGGAAGGCGTCGCAGAAGGAGGCGGAGGTACTTGAAGGATTGGAGGAACTGAAGAAGAAGGGGCTCCGACGGCTGACCAACGGAGTGGCAGAATGGGAGTGTTAGGAGCGTGCGGATCAAGTGGACCTTCGATACCGTTATTAACAGTATCCTCGCTACGCTGCACAGTCCGTGTAAGTTCGTTCGAGATCGAGATAGTATCGACTGAAGGTCGACGGGGTCGAACGAGGTATAAATGTGGAGAGAGCAAGTGTTGTATGATTCTTGGGAGTCGTACCAATTTGATATTAAAACTAAGGCTTCTACCTACGACCGCAAGTCTTATATGCTAAGTTCGCTATCTCCGGTATCGCTACAAAGTATCCTAAAGTAGTTACAACAAATCGGAAGTAGAGATAACGAGTGCGGATAGGAAGACAGTGGACTAATGGGGAGAGGAAGGCGGTATGGTGTATAGCCTGTCCGAAGGAGGGACAACGGGATAAGGAGGATAGGTGGATGAGTATCACGGAAACAGATTACCTGATCCATATCATCGGTGCATCGCATCGATGATGGACTTGATCATGTACGGTTGACTGCATCGGTACGAAGCACTACGCGTGATGCGTACAACCAATGTGCATGATCGTAACAGGGAGGAGGACAATGGACTAGTGTACCACCGGGGTAGAGTATATGTCCCACCGGACAACAGCCTGCGGACTGAAGTACTACGACAATGCCATGACAATCCAACGGCCGGTCACCCAGGACTTCATGGCACCCTCGACCTGGTCAGCACTCACTTTTGGTGGCCCACCTTACAGTCCTTTGTCGAAAAGTACGTGGAAGGGTGCGAGACTTGTGCAAGGAAGAAGATACAGAGGCACCCGCGAGCAGTAACACAACCCCTGGAGGTTCCGACGGGCCTGTGGGAGGAAGTGGGAGTGGACTTGATCACACAGCTGCCTTCTTCGCAAGGCCACGATGCCATCCTAGTTTGTACCGACCTCTACGGCAAGCAGATCCACGCAATTCCCTGTACTACCTCCATCACTGCAGAAGGTGTGGCAGACATCTACTACCGCGAAATTTTTTGCCTTCATGGACTCCCGCTTCGCTTCGTATCGGATCGTGGACCCCAGTTTGCAGCAAAGCTGATGCGATCCCTACTCTCCCACCTCGGAATCAAGTCGAACCTCACATCAGGTTACCACCCCCAAGCCAACGGCCAAACCGAACGGGCCAACCAGGAAGTCGAAAAATACCTCAGGCTGTATGTGGGGCGCCGCCAGGATGACTGGGCAGAGCACTTACCGATGGCGGAATTCGTGATCAACTCCCGCACTCACTCGGCGATTGGAATGTCCCCGTTTGAACTTACCTACGGCTACCTACCCCTGCTCAACATCCCAGTGGGACAGCGCAGTGGGATCCCGGCGGTGGATGACCGGATTCAGATACTTCGGGACGCATGACAGGATGCAGGTGCAGCACTACACCTGGGGAAAAGACAGCAAAAGGAAAGCTACGAGAGGGGAAAACGGAAAGCGCATCAATTCCGAGTGGGAGATCAGGTTTGGCTAAGTGCAGAGGATATCAAGCTCCAGCTTTCTAGAGAAAAGCTTGGGGATCGCCAGCTTGGACCATATACAATCTTGGACAAAGTTGGACCTCTCGACTATCGCCTGGACCTACCGTTGTCCCTCGACCGGGTCCACCCTGTCTTCCATGTCGACAAGCTATACCCATGGAGAGGAAATGCTGTCAACAGCCAGATTGCGACACCACCAGAACCAGTATACCTAGAGGATGAAGACGAACCGGAGTATGAAGTAGAGGAGATCTTGGATAGTCGGGTTAGATGGAAGAAGTTAGAGTATTTGGTGAAGTGGAAGGGTTACGATGCAGGGCATAATTCATGGGAGCCGGCTCAAAATTTGGAACATGCGCCAGCTACGGTCCGAAAATTCCACAAGAAACATCCCCGGGCGGCGAAGGCTTGACCATCGAGGGCAATGGTCATAAGGAGGGGGGTAATGTCATGAAGTGAGCCACCCCTATTATTTTCCTTTTCTTTACAATACATCATTCCATCACTGTTACCTATCATAATCGATCCGGAACCTTCCAGTCCATTCCGTTCCATTCCTTGTCCCTGAACTATACAGTATGACATCATGGTTCCCATACCTTACCTTTGTATATATAAGCCAGCCCCCACAACCTGATCCCTTATCTTGACCTCTTTGTCGTTGGGATCAGGTATGTCTTTACTTACTTCTCAGTATTTATTATGAATATAACTTTGTCGTTGGGATCAGTATCCGTCCGCTTCCGCTCAGTCTTGCCGCCATTGTCACCCCTTTGTGACAGGGAGGCAATGTCTCAAGCACTCCCTGTAGCATATCTCTATTACGCTCTATCCATCCAGCTCGCAGTCGCGGGATGTTCTCCTCCGTGTATATTGGAGGTTGATCAGTTAGGGTTTTCATGACCTCCTGATTGGATTCCAATTCGATATCCTCGAATGGAATATATGTCAATTCAGCTTCTCAAGCCCGAAATCGGTGTCGTTGTCTGGATAGTCTTCCAGATTGACTTTTCCTTTGTAGTCCTTTACGATTTGTTGAGGTCAATATTTGACCTCGGTTACGGTGACTATGTATGATACATAGTCTATCCGTTGACTTCAATTTCTGAATTTGCTCCATTACTTCATATTCCTCTTCTGAGGAATAAGTATCGTCATTTTCTGGGGAGGAAGTATCGTCATTGGGTGCTCTTGTTGTATTTGAGACTTCCTTTGGTGCATCCTCCCCCGCTTGATACGACTCAAAAGAAGTATCAAAATGTTGTGAAAATTCCTGGACATACTCCACGCAGTCGTCTAGGAATTCAGGGCGGATATCGACCCCGTCGTCTGGCTTGGCCAGTCGAATTACCACAGGAGAGTCATGTGGTAGTGCCCGCTTAATATGCGCTAATTCCTCTCTGATATCAGAGGGGTCCACTATATTCTCGATCGTAGTGGATGATGGAGAGTGTCGTACTCTCTCGGCCCTCTCATTTTGGTCTCTGAGGGCTCGGAGTCACATAGCTGGCTCCCCAGGTGATGGGTTGTCTTTCCTCCTCACCATTTCATTGCGCTCCGAGTGTCTCATAGCCACTCTGCATTGAAATTCAGCTGCATCTTCAGCAGATGTCATGGCACTGATCTTGTGCCCATCGACATTAATTATGTCGTTCCTGAAGTTAAGGACAACCCTGTGTTTCCTCATCCAGTACGTTCTGATTACCGCGTCATACCTATCAAGGTTCACTATGTCCCAGTACGTGGGATACGTGTTAGTGCCAACCGTGACTTCGGCGTACGTGCCATAGTTGAATTTGGCACGGCTACCCACAGTCCCTAATTGTAGACTATGTTGGTGTTTTAACTCGTACACCTTATGTTCAGCCACTTGCGCAAACATTGGAGTGAGAGCCTCCAGTGAGCTCCTTGAGTCGAACATCACCAGCGCCGTGTTACCACCTATATTCAATAGGCAGGACATCATTCGACGTTCGTCAGGACCACCCCTGATTGGACGGTCGATCTTAGTGGACGAACGTCGTAGGTTAATCCCAGTCGTTGTAACCGGGCGTCCCAGGTGATTACTTATGGCCTGCAGACGATTTGTAGCGTCGTCACCGTGGACTATAGCAGGAGTACCTGTACCGTTCTCCAAGTGATCCGAGTCTTCTTGGATCACTTTGTGTCCATCTATGGATACAACTTGGGCATCATCCTGTCGCATATCCGAATGATGCCTCTGTACTCGATCCGTAGTGTAGTACATGCCAGCCATACGTTGGTCGGGTTCCAACTGTGTATCATCGTCTTCTGGTTGATACATGGCACCCATATAATCTTCGTACTGTTCGAGTACGTACTCCCCATCTGAATCAGGGACTAGTTCGGTACTGTTGTCAATCGGCGTATCATCAGCTGCAACCTCTAACACCTGAGTATGTTCAGCGTTGTTAACTTCGACAGCATCTTCATCAGATGCTTTGAGGCCTATGGCGAACAAACACTCTTTACCGTATTGTTCGCATGTAGGGTCATTATGGAAATGACCCACTTGTCCACAACCCCAACATAGTTTGGGAGTGCTTTTGCGTTCTTTAACTCGAACGTTATCGCCCTTAGTTCCTACTTTAGGAACCTCATTGGGCGTTGACATGGCAGCATGTCGCGAAGGGTATCCTACGTTGACCCCCTTAGTTTTCGTCCACGTCGACGTCGGGCGATTGGACTGTGGTGACACTTTCACCAGTCGAAACCTTTGAGGGTTCGGTTTGGTCACATCCGCTGATTTATCAACCGTAGTAAATCAACTGTTGTTGGTCTGTCCATGTAGCAATTTAGTATTTGCTGCCATGGTGTCAGACTCCTCCTTTCGGCGAATGCAAATGACTATTGCCTTCACGGAGGCCACCTCCGGTATAACATGCTCCTCTCGGAGATAGTTGATGAGGTTTAGTGGTAACCCTTCAATTAATTGAGTGCGAAATGCATCCCGACTAGGCGAATGTAATAGTCGCAACGCAAAACGGTTGAGTTTTGCAAAGTACTCTCGTACTCCCTGTTTGGCGTCGTATTTTGTGTTCCGCCAACACGTTTCTGCGTACGAGTAAACTTCACTCTGTGTGAAGCGTTTGAAGAGTCCTATCAATACCTCTTCAGTGCGCCAATAGTCGCGTGCACGATGAGGGCCAGTGAAGTGGTCATGATACCACTGTTTGGCGCTTCCCTCTAACATGCCCTCGAGGCATAATACCTGCATATCGTTTCCTTTTGGTCCAGTGACTCGATTCACTACCATCCAATTAAGGACAGAATTGACCCATGTTTCAAATGTGTCGATATTCCCTTCTCCGGACCAAGTGTCTGGTTGTTTTATCTTCACATTCTTAATTCCTTCCAGTGCAGGAAGTACGACATCGAGTTGTCGCCTTATCCCAACAATGAGATGGGATTGTAGTCGACGATTATATTCGTCGTGACCTTTATCTGCCAGTGCATCTAATAAGTCGCGGGCCTGTTGCGCCTTGCGTTTGCGCTTTTTGTCCTTGCTTTTACGCGAATGGGATGGATAACTAGTTCCCTTGTCCTCCGTGTATTGGCTGTCGGAGTCGCTAGACTCTGACTCGAGCCACGGTGTACGACTCCTCCGCCCTTCGTTAGGGGGACGGTATCCATCGAATGAATCATTCGAGGAATCACTGCTACTACTATCACTAGGATAGTGATCCCCAGTAGCTACTAGTGTCCCTTGGGGTATACGGGGATTGGGAACGGTATTGTTCCCGTATTCCTGTTGGGTGGGATGTTGTCGTATTTCGTCCAGACCTGCTGGTGTCCCTCGATGATGAGGATTCCCTTCGGAATCAAATTCGATTCCTTGTTTGTGCCATACACTCAAACGTTGTCCATCTCTCATGGAGTGGGCTCTCATCATTTGGCCGGCTACTCTGTCGACCCATTCCAGTTTTTCTCCTATGTTGCGGGTACTACCTGGAATATTGACGAACCTGGGATCATTCAACATTTCGTCGAATGTCTTCCCATTTGGGTCGACATGTCGAGTGCTTGGTTTGGCACTCGTGTTGATGTTAAATCCTTTGTTATTGACAGTGGGTACTCCGGGGTCATTCTCCTCAGTGACCTCTATGTCATTTTCTCCGTTCTCCTCTATGGCAACCTCTTTTCGTTCACCATGATCGCCAGAGGTGGTTTGCACCTCTACTGGCTCATCTGTGTTAGGGTTGTCTTCGACCCATTCGCGGATAGCCTGAAATCTCTTATTGAGATATTCGATCTGTTGAGATCATACTTCTTTAAGAGACCAGTCCAGGGTCTCTTGGGCCTCATTTTCTTGGGACTCAATCAAGCGAATTAACGCTTGGGTACGCCGATCAGGCGTTTGGATCATTTTTTTAATGGTCAATTGGAGAGCGAGTGAAATCCCTCCTTCGCGAGGAGGGTTACCTTCTTCGTCGTGATTGTTGCGCACGACGGTTGGTCCGGTACCCAATGCTGTAGATTTCTCCAGTTT
>JANVFO010000173.1:0-22359 GCA_027919855.1 Lentinula guzmanii | reverse complement strand
GCTCGCAATCTTCAAACCTATGCTTCCCGCCGCAGAAACCACAAAGACCCAACTTCTTCCGGCGCTCTGCCTCGCTAGGGAGGAGTTTACCGTCGGAACCTAGGTTAGCAGCGATCGACGATCGCATCGATGCTGAACCCGTCGAAGACGAGTGGTTGCCTCCGCTAGGCTTACCTTGTTTTCCCGATCCTTTAGTCGAGAAGGCCGCGGAGGAGGGTGATGGAGAAGAACTTGGCGAGTTCTTCGAGGATGTAGTTGACAACTTCGAGAATGAAGTCGCAACCGTCGAACGGGCGTTTTCGCGTTTCCGTTCTTCTTCCCGTCTCCAGTACCGGTTGTCCACGCGAAGGACTTCTTTCCGGTAGTCCGCGAGATTACCCTGTTCTATATAGAGAGTGGGCTATTTAAACAAAAATATAGAGAATTTCTGAAGAGAGCAATCGTTCAGGATACCTTGTATGATGGTCAGAAAATTTTCACCCAGAGATATAATTAACGGGATGGCTCGTTATGAACGAGGAGGACAATGAGCAAAAAAGGAAGGAATTTCCCACGGATCGTAGAGGGAAAATATTTAGGTGTTTAACAAAGGTGATGAGTGATAGTTACTTAGCCAGTAACCATGTAGAATGCTCTGTAGTATCTGTGGATACATATAGAGCATGACAAAACAGGGTAAAGATGAGTATACCAAGTGTTGAATGATATGGTGATACAAGCGCTCCATGTCTGATCTGATCTGTGTACGACCTGAGTTCAACTTGCATCTGATCTGCACCTGACTTCATTACATATCAGGTTGTGTGATTTACTTACTATTATATGACCCTCTGTAACACTTCTAGGTATGTCTAGAGCATTCAAGAGTGTGGTGCAGATGCGTACAACACTTGTTATCTAACTAAGCACTGTTATCTTTATGTGGAAGAGTTTATTCATTTATATATTAACTACTCACATCTATTGCATCTAATGGATCCAATATACTTATACACTTCATCGCATCCGATGGATCCAATATACCCGTAGACTTCATCGCATCCGGAGGATGCGATCGCA
Source organism: Lentinula guzmanii (assembly GCA_027919855.1). Taxonomy (NCBI): domain Eukaryota; kingdom Fungi; phylum Basidiomycota; class Agaricomycetes; order Agaricales; family Omphalotaceae; genus Lentinula; species Lentinula guzmanii. The sequence continues at coordinate 21,300 of JANVFO010000173.1, read as the reverse complement.
CCCTTTTTACAGCAACACTCGTAGTTAAATCGGTCGGTCCACTTAACTATGTCTTGAAACTGATTTGGTGAGTTTGACTTCATATGCAAATCTGTATATATAATACAACAAGATAATAACCGTAGCTCTACGATGGCAAGTGATATAATACCTAGGATACAAAATAATCACTACGCTTCTATGTACAATACAACAAGATGGATAGCAAATACTATAATACATACGATACAAGATGAATAGCAACTATTATAATACACGACACAAGATGATGCAAGAAGATATATCAAGATATAGAGTAAGTAATTCATAAGTCTATTTGAGCAATAAATAGTGGATTATATGCAGCGAATGTAAGGGACTGGCTCCCAGATGCAAAAAATTGGTGTTGGGACTGTTGTTGGTGAATGGTGAATGCAGCGAGGGGGGAGTGAGGGTAGAACAGTCGAATGGTGTAGTGGGGATGGTTTCCCCGCGGCCCACAGCTGAGAAACAATTAGTAAATGCAGATACGAAAAAAAACAGTCACGTACGCGATAACCCATATTGGAGGAATACCCCCAGGGCAGTTCCAGCTTCCTCGATTGCTCAATGCAGCTCTCACTGTCCTCACGACGGCGGCATCAGATGGTCTCGATAGCCAACCGTTAGGTCCCAGCATCGCCCAGAAGATTCGAATCTGCAAAACGAAAAATCGGATGTGAGCGTGGGAATTCGTAGAGTCGGCGTTGACTTACCTGTGTTCCCGCCATCTCGAAGTGTATGTGTGCAAAATTTGGGGGTGAGAGGTGCTCAGGGGACGTCTGAATGGACTGAGGAAGTTGTGAGAGGGGGAGATGAGTTAACGAGCAGAATTGCCTGCTATTGAGCGCCGCGATTCGTACTTGATTAATCAAGGGATTTTCCGGGCCGTGGGCGCCTAATATACTTGACACCGCACCATGGGTCCACCGGATCCATAAGTAATTGGATCTTTGGGTTAACTGATTTGGTGAGTTTGACTTCATATGCACATCTGTATATATAATACAACAAGATAATAACCATAGTCCTACAATGGCTAGTAATAAAATACCTAGGATACAAAATAATCACTACAATTCTATGTACAATACAACAAGATGGATAGCAAATATTATAATACATACGACACAAGGTGCTACAAGAAGATATATCAAGATACACTAGAGTAAGTAATTCATAAGTCTATTTGAGCAATAAATACTGGATTATATGCAGCGAATGTAAGGGACTGGCTCCCAGATGCAAAAAACTCGTGGCGCGACTGCCGTTGATGAATTGTGAATGCGGCGAAGGGGGAGTAGGGGTAGAATAATCGAATGGTGTAATGGGGATGGTCTTCCCGAGGCCCACAGCTGAGAAAACGATTAGTGAATACAAATAACAAAAGACACAGTCACGTACGCGATAACCCATATTGGTGGAATACCCCCAGGGCAGCTCCAACTCCCTCGATTGCTCAACGCGCTCCTCACTGTGCTCACGATGGTGGCATTCGATGGTCTCGATAGCCAACCGTTAGGTCCCAGCGTTGCCCAGAAGATTCGAATCTCCAAAACGGAAAATCGGATATGAGCATGGGAATTCGTAGAGTGGGCGTTGACTTACCTGTGTTCCCGCCATCGAGATGTGTATGTGTGCAAAATTTGGGGGTGAGAGGTGTTCAGGGGACGCCTGAATAGACTGAGGAAGTTGTGAGAGGGGGAGATGAGTTAACGAGGAGAATTGCCTGCTATTAAGCGCCGCGATTCGTACTTGATTAATCAAGGGATTTTCCGGGCCGTGGGCGCCTAATATACTGGACACCGCGCCATGGGTCCACCGGATCCATAAGTAATTGGATCTTTGCTGCACATCGGCTGGATCCGAAATCTCTGAGACAACCAAGTGCATAAATCAGTTACTTGCAATTTTGCATGTTGCTCTGTGTGCAGCTCCGTACGGATCCATATGAGATCAGTCTGAGATTTTTACATACCAGAACTGCCTTCTTCAAACAGATACAGCTAACCATGCATCAAAACAAGTCTGCTAACCGTCTAATCAGATCCGGACGTCCAATACACACGTACCTTTATCACATCCGGATGTCTGATATGCATATGACCTCCATTGGATGCAGTCTATCTTTCGTCTTACAATAATTGTAGCTAACATTTAAACATTCGTTTGATTATTATGCAGACAAGCCTGGTGAGCGCCCCTTTTCATGTGAGTGCTTATGTCCGTACTCACTAAACCAACTTTGGTGCGTAATGGACGCTCGGGTCCACTCGGACGGTTGGTTAATAATGGTAAGTAAATATAATAAGCTCTTTGCAGTATCCCCCTTGGCTTGAGCCTATGAAAGCTATTAATTCCAAATGATAATCACCGGTGCGAAGCGAAAAATTTCCAAAAATTTCCAAGTAGTTGATCCGTGAATGCTTTCAACGATCCGTCGGATGGCTAGTTAACAATTGTAAGTAGATATAAAGCGAGATAATAAGCTCCTTTGTGAAGATGGGAAATTCGATATCATCACATCCAATTGAAGGCAAGGTGCGTAATGGACGCCCTCGGGTCCGATGGGACGGTTGGTTAACAATGGTAAGTAAATATAATAAGCTCTTTGCAACATCCCCCTTTTAGGCTTGAGTCTTCGAAAGCCATTAATTCCAAATGATAATCTCCGGTGCGAAGCGAAAGATTTCCAAAAATTCCCAAGTTAGCTGATCCGTGAATGCTTTCAACGATCCGTCGGATGGCTAGTTAACAATTGTAAGTAGATATAAAGAGCGATAATCAGCTCCTTTGTGAAGATGGGAAATTCGATATCAACACCATTCCACATCCAATTGAAGGCAAGGTGCGTAATGGACGCCCTCGGGTCCGATGGGACGGTCGGTTAACAATGGTAAGTAAATATAATAAGCTCCTTTGCAACATCCCCCTTTTAGGCTTGAGTCTTCGAAAGCCATTAATTCCAAATGATAATCTCCGGTGCGAAGCGAAAGATTTCCAAAAATTCCCAAGTTAGCTGATCCGTGAATGCTTTCAACGATCCGTCGGATGGCTAGTTAACAATTGTAAGTAGATATAAAGAGAGATAATCAGCTTTGTGAAGATGGGAAATTCGATATCAACACCATTCCACATCCAATTGAAGGCAAGGTGCGTAATGGACGCCCTCGGGTCCGATGGGACGGTTGGTTAACAATGGTAAGTAAATATAATAAGCTCCTTTGCAACATCCCCCTTTTAGGCTTGTGTCATTAATTCCAAATGATAGTCTCCGGTGCGAAGCGAAAAATTCCCAAAAATTTCCTCCAAGTCAGCTGATCCGTGGTTGAAAAATTGTTGGTTGAACGCTTTCAAAGAACAAGTCTTGTGATCCGATGGTCTGTGCGCAAATTGAAAATCTATAAGAGTGGGTGTGAAAAGGACCATTGGACTTTGACTTTTTCCCCTTCTTTCATCCAAAATGTCTTCCCCTCTGAAAATGACTTCGTCCGAAATTGCTGTACAGCTCCGTCAAATGCAAGAGCAACTTCTACTCGCACAGGAACAGGAGAAACTGGAGGCTGAGCGAAAGGAACAAAAAGCAGCCGAGGAGCGACAGAAGCGAGATGAGATGGCTGAAGAAAGGAAGCGACAGATACAAGAGGTGAAAAAGGCGAAAGCTGCGAAGAGGGCGTTGGAGAAGCAGAGGGCTGAGGCTTTGGCTGAAGCCAGGAAAGGGAAAGCAAGGGAGGTAGTAGCAAGTGCGGATGATCTGTCGGATCCGGCGGATCCTCCATATGAAGAAGTAAGTGTTAACGTTCCTTGCTTTAACACTTAGCTAACTTGATTAACAGAATAAAGATGAAGAATCTAAGGATGAGTATGCGTCGGAGCCAAGGTCTCCGAAACATAAAAAGAGGAAGGTGGATAAAGCCCAGGTGAGTAATGATTCTATTCTTCATTGATGTTTTACCAAGTCTTTTTCCAGCCAACTGCAAGCACTTCGTCCGCTCGGGCCCCCTGTGTGCGATGCGTGGAGCGGGGTTTGGAATGTCGCCCTCAGGCGATATCCAACTCTGTTTCCTGCTTTGAATGCAGGAAGTCTAAGGTCCAGTGTTCTTGGAATACTGGTGTTGGATCCAAGTTTAAGTCTGCTCCCAAAGTGGACTCGCATGCTTCGATGGAGCCGGTGGTTGGTGCTCCGGCTCCGATCGAAATGTTTGAAAGAATGGTCGGGGCGATCGAGGGCCTTCAAAAGTCCATGGATGGAGTGGCATCTGAAATAAGGGGGTTACGCACTCAAGTGGGTAGTTGGCAGTCAGAACTTCGAAGCAATCGGGTCCGAGAGGCCGAAGCGAGAGAACAGTGGGAATTGGAGAGGGAATTGGAGGAATTGGCAGAAGAGGCAGAGGATTATGAAGAGGATGTTTTAAGACAGGAAGAGGAGGAAAGAAAAGAGAGAGAAGAACAAATGGAAATCTAAGTGGTGGAGTGAACGGCTCCAAACTAATTTTTCCTTTTTCTTTTTGTTGTTATTAGTTTTTGCAATGCTTTTGCTTGTTGTTGTTTAATATGATGGTTTTTTTTCATTTTCCTTTTTGTGATCATAAGTAATTGTAAGTGTAAGCGATAAAAGGGCGTTGTTAATCTTGTTAGAAATTAATGAAGAAAAATAAGAGTTTTGTGTCAAGTCTTTACGACCGTCGGACGGATGCAAAAAATAACAATAAAAGTTGGTTTGATGAGTACCATAAGAATAAATATAAGTTCATAAGTGTTACCTCTATGCCAAAACCAACCTTACAATGGCCCGATCAGATTGATGCTGCGTATCTCCGGTTAGAGGATCCGATGGGTCCGACGGTCCATGCGTTCCAGACAACCTACTGTTATATTCATGCAAGGGAGTTCACTATCATTCACACTCTACTTTGTTTTTGTTAAGTAACTGCACGATCGGATCAGACCATCCGATTCGGAGCAGATGCGGTTGGTCCTTCACTTGTAGTTAACATCTATACATTCTTCAACTGACACTTTTACAAAAATTAGTACTTAAGTAGACTTGTTTTGAATTGTTCGCCAGCTGGAAATACAAACATTATTCACCCCTTTTAAACATTACTCCTCCTAATCTCGGATCCACCGGATGCACGGACAGTGCGATCCTTCGGAACCTCCTTAATTATCGAACTTCACTGGGACACCCAGATAGCGTATAGGGAGCGTTGCTAATAGCTTTGCTGAAGTCCCATCACACTTCCGAAGGACCGTGTAGCCAACCACAGTTCCCACGCTTCGGAGCTTCGCACGCAGCCTTGAAGCCTCGCACTCATACTCTCCGGTTGCACGACTATAACAATAAGAAAGTAAATATTGAAGAGGTCAGTATTAGTAGTATCCTCTTTAAAGTTGCTTGTCCCAAGATAGAAGCGGTCGGATCCAAAGTAAAGATGAGTGAAGGTCTCAACTTAAGACTGACGTTACGAGGTCAACAAAAGTTGATATTTGAACTGAGGTATGTCCTACGGCTGAAGTACTAACTAACTAATGTAAAAGTAACATATGTATCTTTGGATGACTGACTGATGTTGTATGATTGAAATGTGATACGATGAATGAATGGAAGATTGTTGACTATAAGCATTGTAAGAAGAAAGATAAATCGCTTACGTTGCATCCGATGGATGCGATGTCCATAACAGACATGATGGGTCCGATCAGACGTATAATGAAGAATTGTAAGTAGACTAAAGTGAAGCTCTTCTACGGTGGTTGTTTAAGAGGACTTGAAACTGATTTGGTAAGTCTGACTTCATATGCAAATCTGTATATACAATACAGCACGATAATAACTATAATACAACAACATAATGACTATAGTTCTACAATAGCAACCAAGTAATATAATACCTAGGACGCAAAATAATCACTACGATTCTATGTACAATACAACAAGATGGAAGGAAAGTAATACGTCTCGGACCCGCCGGCTGCGAATCATGGAACAGCTTGTTGTTCCTTCCTCACAAGAGCACGCATCATCCTAATCTCAAAAGCAATTTCCCCCCTAGAGTGTTGCTTTAGGGAAGACCGGACCATCTGCTTCTACTTAGGACAAGCAACTCTGATGAGGATACTACTAATCCCTACTAGTCACTCGCATCATCGCACCGCACCGCATTGGTCGGTCCCCTCGGCTGTACTCAAGCATAACCTCTAACAACAGCTCCGTACAGAAATCTCCGTACAGAAATCACACAAGTCTTGCAGATCAGGCTGGGTCAGCTATATTATCTATATCACACTGACCAAATATATTATACAGAGACTACCTATACAATTATAGGTTAGGGGGGGCGACTATTTGGAAGAATGCTTACAGCACAGTTAAACCATATGCGTAACTGCGCCCAACTTTGTGGATCTACTCGAGGGAAATTAGGCGTATTTTCAATCAAGCTGATTACTTTCATCAGAGAAATCAAAGCGCCTAACATAGCCCGGTCCTTCAGTAGAAGGAGTTGCCATGCCTGCTTCATCAGTGATTGTGATGCTACTGGTGGATTCCAATGCCCAATGGTATGCTCAAGGAGAGCCTTGCAGTGCTTCACAAACTCCGGACCCTCTGTATCCTTATCACGGATCTTCAGGCCCAGACGACCAGCTTGAATAGTCCAATCCTTGTTGGACGTAAACCACTGTAGACTGTCAAGCAGAGTCTCATCACTGGGTTGAGATTGTACAGGGATAGGAGGAATTGGAGGAGAAGGTTTCGATGGGAGAGATGAAGAAGGGTAGTGTATTGGCACCCGAGTATCTTTTTGACGTCGACGGGTAGGAGTTGGAGGGGGGGAGGTCTTTCTCATTTTACGTCTACGCTTTCTGGACGCTCTTGTGCGAGACATCTGCCAGGCGTGCCAATTGTAAGTTCGAGCTGGGGTGTGAATGGATGGAGTGTCTGAAGAATCACTGTCCGAAAGTGAATCCGAGTGAGGCTTTGGAGTATTATCGACAGATGGGGAAGGCATGGGAGGGGATTGGGGTATGGGTATGGTAGGCTGAGTATTTGATTGTGATGTATCTACCATTTATCAGAAAAGTCATACGACAGAATTCAAAGGCATTGTAGATATAGAACTTACCATTCGTACCAGAAGCTATGTTGAGGACTTGACTTGCTACATGATGAAGGGGCTCTGACTGTGGCGCAAGATCTTCCTTTGCGTAAGGATCAAGATTTAAATCACCATCAGGTTAAGGGTGATGTCTTCTACTTCTCTGAGGACTGTGAATGGTATAAAATGAGAAATAATAACGGTTTCTAAATGGTTAAGCTCACGAAGTTCATCAATTTCTTGATCTAAATCCAAATGCAAGTCGGGGGGAGCTGCTGAATGAGACCATTCCAACTCAGTACTTGGATGCTTTTCGTTATCAACAGAGGAGACGGGAGTGGAAGAAGTTGAGAGGTCTTCTAGAAGCAATGATAAATGTGGTCAATCAAAATGAAAAAATTGACTGTACCTTTCTCGACATTGAGTGAGGAGTCTTTGAATACATGGGAATGTGTTAGGTCCAGTGGTTCTAGAGCATAAGGTTTTGTAAGACGTTTTACAAGTCAAAGTAGGAAAACACCATACCAGTCGTATTGAACAAGACCATTTCATTATTCTCCTGTAGTGAAGGACTATGTACTGAACTGAGATAAACACCAACCTGAATTTGTATTTATATATATAAACTACCTACCCATTAACAACTTTCCATGTGCCAATTCCCAACACATCTTGCGACGTAGATAACTGCAGTCTGATTGATCGAAAGGAAACCCATTCTTGTCTTGGGCACATGCAAGAATGAAGTTGAGGGTGAATATCCCACAGTCGTACGAATTCAATTGTTGAGGAACCTGATATAAAGTCAGATTATGAATGGGAAGAGGACGTGATTAGAAACCTACCGTTATTTGGGGTGCAATCAACTTCAAGCTTGTCATTTCCTGCTGACGGCGCTTCCCTTCGTTTACTAACCAGTTTTGAATGCCCTAGAATGAACGAAAAGTCATTGGAAATAATAACAAGTAGAGAAAGTAAGTGATACGTACCCAGAAGATATCCTCATAATGAATCTGGTATAGGCTTTGTGAGCTATCATACAAAGTGAGTGTGCGAGCGGGGAGATTAATAGCTCCAGCCATCCAATGAGTGTTTCCAATATTGATAGGCATGAGGATTAGACGGGAACTCATCAGATTAGGATACTGTTGCAATTCATTGAAGTAAACCAATCGAAAATGATATAAGGTGAAACTTACTGGTTTGGTTGAGCGGAAAAGGGCCTCATGTTTTCTGATACTCATCCCTGAAGTCCTTGCAGTCCTGATTGCTGAGTTGATGAAGGAAGGAATGATGGTTATACTGGGGGGAGTAGTGGACGACAGAAGAGATATATAAGCGTTGATCACATTATCATTAAGCCAACCAGTTGGATTGAGGGTATGTAAGTCCCGAGATCGAAGATGGTACTGCGCTGAACTGTAGGTAAAGTTCTTGTTGAGTAATAATCGGTTGACCTCTTCATCCAAATCGTGGGGGAGATTAGAAGAGGGGGGTGAGCTGGGTGCTGTAGATATTACAATTCATTAGCAAACTTGTTTAAATCAATTCAAAAAAAGAGGAAAACTTGTTAATACATCGCACCCCAGAGATCTACCTGAAGAAATTGTCCATCACAATTCATGGGCATGTATCGATGGTAAGTATATTATGTGAAGGTAACTAACCAAGACTATGTTCCTCTTCTTCACCTTTCTCTGTCGAAGAAACAATGGTTAGAATTGAGTTGGCAAACAAACGATTGGGCACTTACCATGGCTAGCCTCATTATAATATGCTTGACCTACACAGTGACCCAAGTTAGTTTAACAAGATAGGGAACGGAATGAGGGATTTACTATTTAAAAATGACAATCAACTCTACTAAGAACTTCTCCATGTCCTCGATCTGTTCATCCGAGAAACTCTGGAGTTTCCCAGTTGCCTTATCACCTAGAGGAATCCGCGAATGACTTCCTCTGATAGTGTGACATGGGTATGTTAGCAAATGTAATGTTAATGCAAACCGATACTTACCTGAAAATCGCTCGAGGCGATCTTTGATGTCTTCGAGCCCATGTTGTTTCTTGTCGGCCCAAAACCTTGCATGTTCTTCGGACCTAGCCTTCTTTTTCTTCTGGGCCTGCTTTGCGGACAACTCACTGAATTTATCCAGGTGGCGTTGCATATCGATGGTGTAGACCCATACCCTGCGGTCGTCTGTAGTCTTAGACCACTCACCAACGGCAGAGTCCGAGAGATATGGGTCGTTGTTACTATCTTCACCAAGTTCTGGACTGAACAGTCGACTATGTTGATAATACGAGACTGGGTAAACGAAAGTGAAAGACTAACGAAAAGACTTACGGAAAATGACTTTGGTCATCGTCAATGGAATCATCATCGTCCTCATTGACGTTCCTGTCAGGACCTTCATAAGCTCTTGCAGGTCTTCCTCGTAATCTTCATCCGCATGTTCATCGTTATCCATTTCAAATTGTTCGGCGTTTTCTTCATCGTCAATTTGAAACTCTTCATTGCTGTTTCAACGAGCACATTTTCACTTCATCGTTTTCACTGTTATCATCATTCATGGAATTGAGGAGTCGTCTTCGTTTGCTTCTTGCATGACAACGTCGTGAGCCTCATCACTGGTACTTTCTATGTTCACATTGAGGTCGACATCCATATGATCTGACACTACACGTCTACGGTGCCTAATATTGCGGAGACGATGGCTACGTCTGGTATATGGATGAGGAGAGAAGGGTCAGAGTCAGAGCCGATGAATAGATCCATAGAGTGCTAGGTGGGGTAGTGGTGGTAGCGGACGAGGATGAACTTATGCAAAGTTCAACTTCGTTGATTGCAATGACTAAGTGATCGAGATTAAGCGCGCAAACTTGAATCTTAGCGCCCGTGAAATTTTCACGAGTTCGCTGTTGCTGACGGCGATCAGAATTGTGAAGCGCTTAGATCTGCACACCAATCTAGGCGCTCATGCAAAAGACCAATTCCAGCAATTTTCAACGCTCAAGCCACGTGATCCTGGCATATAAGCGCTGGTTGAAAACCAGTGCATCCCAAAGGTAGGACTTCGTAGACCTATTTGGACAATTACAAAGACAGCACGAGGTGAATGATCAAGTATTTAGGGAGATGGATAATTCCTTACATCTAGTTCACCTTTTGACCCTCTACCACCACCATCGTCGACGATAACCACCAAACGTTATCAGTGAATTCATGGCTGGATTACTACCTGTGCTACAGCTTGACGCTTCTAAACCTCTTCCCCCTGCACCTCCCTCAGCGCACCCATCTGGTGTTTACATGGGGCCATTCATGGATGGATGGGTGACTGGACGATTCATAGTTTGCCCTCATACATGCAAACACACGATGAATCCCCGGGTGAACCCTGCGTTCCAACATGTATTCACCTGGCCTGTGAATATCAGTGGTCGCAGCTATGATCATACGAGGAACGCCAAATTTCACGGTAACTGTGCGGAGGGATGTCCGGGACATCAAAGGTTTGGATCTGGTAATGTACTTGAGCGACGGCCCGCTACGTTAGCAGAAACCATTCGGGGTGTGATCGACTGGAGTCTTATCGTTCACTCCCATCGTGGGGTGTTACAGAAACGTGAGCTTGCCTGGGTTGAACGGGTTGAATCTGGTGAGGATTTGACGAACCCGCAACTCCGAGCGCTTTGGAATGCAGCACCTCAGCTTCCACCTCTTCATCCCTCTCCGTACTCCAACTATGGAATAGGACCTGATAGTAATACGTTACAATTTCAAGATATCCCGACTCATCTCTCTCAATCTATGAGACCTTTTGACTTGACCGCCGCTCTTTGTGGAGAACCAGCTATGCCAGGGTCCACCGTGCCAGGGCCAGGGCCTGTTATCTGTGGCTATTATGGCTGGGGTAAGCATTCTCATTCTTAAGAGAAACTAAGTAGGGAATGTGATGTTTTGTTAGGTGCACCCTCCTTACAACCAGATCCTCCAGCGTCTCCTCGTCTCGGAAGCTCACACGACACTGCAGGACCTTCTCGTATTATTCGAGCCCCACTTCAATCGCCAGTACGATCGAATCGTACACATTCACCCACGCCTGGACCGTCAAATCATCCTCATTCACTTGCTCAACAGCGAACATCTTATTCGCCTGAAGCTCGATTTGATTCACCAGTAAGCCCCGGTCCTCACACTCCAGCCCGTCGGGCTCCCTCCTATCATTCTCGACAAGCTCTATCGCCCATGCCAGAGACACAGGACACTCCTCGGGGCTTGTTTAGCCCAATACCAGATCATAATACTCAGGGGGCATCACGACGTTCCACGGCATCTGGAGAGTTATCTCCTACTCCAGGAGCACATCTCGGTTCTGAGGGACCTTTGTCTGATGCTGGTGGGGTAGAGCCTGATGATCTTGATGAGTTCAGAACGCTGGCCATTAGGGATAACAAAGGACTTGGACGGGGACTAAGTTTACGTTGGTCTGAGCTCGAAGGAGACATCAGTCGGTTGCCCAAGCGTACACTTTTCCTCCTCGACGATCAATGTATGGCTCCCAAGCCTTTGAAGACCTTTGTGACGGCACGATTGATGCAGGAAAAGACCTTTTACTGGTGTATTTTGAAGTGGCAGATGACTTATGAACGTCGTCGACTGTTTCATGCAATGTATCAGAAAAACCTCACACTTCAAAGGGCGATGTACTTTCATATAACTGTGGGGGGATCCTTCCTAAATGCGGAACTCTACGTTTGGGAATGGGTAAGCACTGTTGACTATTATTTGAAATTCAGCCTCTCACCACATTTTATTAGATTACTCTTGCGCTTCTACTTTGGGAGCAAGGGGGTCACGTTGACTTCATGCTCACGTCAGATTTTTGCAAGATGCTTCAAAGGCCAGGTGATATGCCAGTTGAATGGGAGCGGATGAAAAATTACGAGTTTGTTTTCTTTGGAGGTTCTTCCGACCCCTCGTGAGTACTTCTGATGAACTTGAACTGTGACACATGACTGATGAAGGGGTTTAGAAATGAGTTGACGAAAGCGCAACATCGAAATCTCCAAGTCCTTGTCAAAAATAGCATCCAGATCTGGCCCCATCCGTTATCTGTTAAAGTGGTGTTACAGAAATCAGTCATCCATGGTGCACTGTCGGGAACGATCCGTGAAGCGGGGGGTTTGCGGAAATGATTTTCCAAGTAACTTCCGTCGACATGGGAATCCAACTCCTTCACAAAGGGTATGTTATCAAACGTGATTGCTCCTTCGAATCCCGCCATGTTTTCCTTCCTAAACGAGAGCCCTACATGTCCCATGCTGGAGAGGATGCAACAGCTCGAGCTCGAGGGTATGAGGACCTGTTCCGCCAAGCATGGAATCTCAACGTTTCAGGCTACAAGTTCTTCGCGATCAAGTACAACCCATCGCTGCTAATGCTCGGTGAAGTCCGCACGTTCATCACGTTTGGGCAGGTGATCGAACTCATTCACACCATACCGGAAGACCCCGTTCTGAAACGAGATGAGATGCTTCATGAACGCTGCCACGGAAGCCTGAATGATGTCACGAAGATGACGAAACCAGAGAGGGGGTAACTATATCTGCGCTTGTATTGATGAGAGAGTAGTCAACTGACTGTAACAACTAGACGTTACCTTGATTTCTCACAGCAACGGCGACGTCAGGAACTTTGGCACTTGCGAGACTTGGCCTTGGACAACACAGGAACCAATCAACTGATAGAGTTTGCTCTCAAGGTTTACCACAAGTTGATCGACGTTGAGGAGAGTATCAATAGAACCAATCAGTTCTACCATGGTATTGCTGGCCACAAAGTTTGCGTCAGACTCGATATCGGAGTGATATGGGACTGTGAGTCAGATGATCCCAAGGACCACAGGTATCGCTTTATACTCAATGAAATTCAACCTGGAGATTCAGGTTTGTTCATGATTGATAAGGATGCTCGAGCAGGTGTACCCTATGGTGTCATTGATGGAATTCTGAGAGGGTCGCTGGCACAATGAACTTGTATACTTAAAACGAATGTTCCTGTCTCTCTGTTGCTATAAATACTGTATATATCTCTCCTGTAGCTCAGACCTCTATGTACATATCTCCTCTGCTTGGTTGTTTTGTTGGACACCAATGTATATTGGGAATTTTTGAAAATGACAAGTGTAAACGACAGAGTCATAATTACGAAGCCAATAATAACAATTTAAGCGCTCTCGCGATTTGAGTAAAAACACGAGCGCTTAAATTATATAGCGAGCTTAGGGGTCATAATTACAATATAATAATTTAAGCGCTCTCGCGATTTGAGTAAAACACGAGCGCTTATATTATATAAGCGAGCTTAGGGGTCATAATTACAATATAATAATTTAAGCGCTCTCGCGATTTGAGTAAAACACGAGCGCTTATATTATATAAGCGAGCTTAGGGGTCATAATTACAATATAATAATTTAAGCGCTCTCGCGATTTGAGTAAAACACGAGCGCTTAAATTATATAAGCGAGCTTAGGGGTCATAATTACAATATAATAATTTAAGCGCTCTCGCGATTTGAGTACGAACACGAGCGCTTAAACTATATAAGCGACCTTCGGAGTCATAATTACACTGCCTATAGGCAGAAAAGACCCTGAAGAAAATTCTTTTTCTTTCCCACCATATCGTTTCCTTTCCCTTACTGTCGCCACTATCACACTTTGACTTGCAACCGCGCTTTCCTTACTACTCTCTGTGCAGCTGGTACCCTGTGCAGGAGGTAGGAAAGTAGATGATGTCTGACGAATGGGCTTGGCCTCCCAAACGTTGACGTTCATCATTCAGCGCTGTGCCTCCGCTGTGGGGACGAAGTTTAGCTTAGTGTCGGCAGACAGCAGCTAAACTTCATGCTCTGGTTGCAAGAGACATTGTGAGGGTGGTGGAAGGGCATGAGTGCGTGTTGGAGCTCTAGAAGAAGGTATGGAAGCTCACATCCCTTTATTGTGAGACTCTTATGCGTTCCACAGATGATTTGAGCATCGATAAAATACAAATCGGGTCATAATTTTCTTGCATGTGAGTTCTCTCCAATTAATAATACTCTTCTCTGTCCTGGTGAATATATTCAAGAGACGAGGGACGTTGGATTCGTGGATGCGCATGCGTACGAGATGTGAATTTCAAGGTAAGTAGTATCGCTATCCGCACGTTGTTATCATCTAATCACCCATGTCCTCAGATTGGTTTCTGATCCAAAGGGCTTGTGTGGTATGTTGTATTTAGGGAGTAGGTTTAGTACTAGCGCAAAGGGTGATTCAGATGGATCCCTGAATCACCCTTTGCGCTAGGGGGGAGGAGTTTCTGAGACGGGAAGTAGTAGTAGCCCCAGGCATTAAACTTTAGTGAAATATTGTTATGGGTAGAGATGTTCGTTTATGCTAAGCCGCTGTCCGAACCTTAACTTAGGGCTAATCAACCCCAAGCTCTATATATAAGGGCTGATCGTCACGGCAATCTCACGCACCCCTTAAGTTTCAACCCCCATGGAGCAGATAGAATCTCTACCTAGCATTACCCCTCGACATTTCACACCTAATAAACCATTTGATTATTCCAAGGATGCACAATATGACGGACGGGTAAGGCTTCCACTGTATACATAATTATGATGTAACTAAAAATGTTTTTTGTACCTAGCTTCTCCACCATGCAGATATTCCTCGTCCCCGAGCTTTATCGCGAGGTAAAGTAGAGGTTAGGGCCCGGAAAGCGCGAGACCGAGCTCAGAGGATGCTCGGATTCTTTGATGATGAAGTTTTAGAATTTCAATCTCCACACCCATTCAGTTACTTTGCTGCTAGGCGTTTGGAGTATCTAGGGGCACGAAATTCAAGAAGCTACCAAGACTTTATTGCAGGGATCAAGGCTGAACGGTTGAAACGTTTTTCAAACGCATCTCCCAATCCATTTAGTATTCGAATATTCACCGATGACAATCAAAAGATCCTTTCAGCATTTCAGTATCGGGCCCCGGACAACATGATCGGGAGCAACCATCTGCTTGTCGCAGAAGGCCGGCGGCCCGATGTCATGGAACAACCTGGGCGTTCGGCTCTAAGAGGCAAGGGGCAACATCATCTCATCCCGGTAAGACGATTACTTATCAGCTCTGTTAGGTGTAAAGGACTAATTGATATTCAAGGAAAACCTCCGACTGCAATATCTTCATGCGGCTCAGGGACTTCTATCTGTACTCCCCCCGGAAAAGGTGGAGAGTTCCAGGAGACATGGAGCCGTGGACGGGTCGTATCAAACGTCCCATTACTTCACGCACCGCGGCTGGGACGGGAAGCAAGATCTGACTCCTGAAAGAAAGGGGACGCTCCACATTGTGCCATGCTGGACGCAGCAGGGCCATCCATTACATGTACGTACGGGTATATGAAATTGATACTGAGATAGTGACGTGATTTTGTACCTAGACGATGACACCCTCAGCTGCTTTCACTGCTAATGGATGTGCCACTGCGGCTCTAGAGAATTTCTATTCACAAGGTGTCGAATTACATGTATGGCTTGATGCTATCATGGAGCATGAATTCCCTACGCAATATCCAGTGTTCAGGAAGGCTCATGAGGCAGGGAGATGGTATGAATCTGATCCTGGACCTCATCTGGGCCGAGTTATAGTGTGGAAACTGGGGAGTGAGGATCATCTAGATGATGCTGACGCAATTCCAACGGTAGTATATACCCTTTCAGGAAATTATGTCGGAGGCTTTATGGATCTTCTGGACATTGGGACGAGACTTGAGTATGGACCTGGTGCTTTGATTGCAGGGTTTTTTGGGCACTTATGGCATGTTGTTACGCCTCATGAGGATAGATTATGCAAGCCAGATCCTAGGTACTTGGAGCTTGGCCTTACTCCAGGGAGGGTTTCCGTGGTGAACTACTTCCCTACCCATGCATTCCACCAGCTTCATGACAAATCAGGGCAATGGGGCAGAAGGACGCTTTATGGCAGATTTGAAGATCCTGAAGAAGTTGACAGGGGTTGGGTTTCAAAAAGAACTTAGGAGGTTAGGGTAATCATATGGTAATCATAGGGTAGGGATCAGTCTGGAATAGCCATTTTTCAACAATCCTTGACGCCAAAAACAAAACTTGAAACAAAAGGGAAACCTGTATTTGAGCGCCAGATAAGCGCTCCAAGTCGCACACAGATCGGACGCCGGGCTATTATATAATTTTCCCATGAATGGATTATTTATTATTTTTATTATTATACTAAACACCTACGCTTTTTTTTTTGTATATGTAGAAAATTTAATCGCGTCTCATGTATTTGAATCCGGTGCACAACCTGGCAGAGGATTTTGCTGTTCAATCAGAACTGCCATCATTACACTGATTACAGTTTTCTTTTGCAACGTCAGTTTGGTTTCCTAGAATACCATTTAAATGACACGTACTCACACCAAGATTCAGATATGAAGAAAACCATAAAGCAACCGCTCTTTTCACCCCTCCCACCGTCCTCACCCATTCCATCGTCTTCGCCGATATCGCCAAGCCCCGAAGATCTTATACGCCCCTGCGGCTTCCCATGTCCTCGCCTTTGATCCCTGATGATGAAGTTCCACCCTCAGTCTCTAGCGAGTTGGAAGTGTATCTGGAGACCTTAAACGCGAAAAGAAGAAAGCAAGGGTTCGTTTATACAAGTCCTCCAAATTTTTGTTTTCACTAACATGAATGAATCCCCCTCCCCCTCCTCTTTGTCAGAAACTCAGGAGGCGAAACGCAGAGTCGAGGATGATATTAGGGCAGGAAACAAGGAGGAAAAAGGAGGGAAGGTGAAGCAAAGAAAAGTGTAAAACGACTAGAGCCTTATAAAAAGGTGTACAACACTCGCGCTCAGGCCAAGAGACAGAAAGGCAAAGACCGTAAATAGTACAGTGTAGAGTAGATTTGCGAGGACCTGCGGGTGTTTTACACCCCGCCCCTGGACTTGATGTTAGGCAAAACAAATTTATCTCCCCTAAGGGGGATAACGATTAAAAATTATATAACCAACGAGGGTAAACCCCTAACGCACACGAAAAAAAAGGGATTCAAAAAGGAATGGAGTTGTATCGGTTTACCTCAGCCTCCTCCCATGCCTCCTGTGTTGAGAGCCGCACTCGAAAAATCTGCTACGATATTAGGGAGAACCGGTCCCCTTCACTAAAAGAAGGAGGGTGCGAACAAGCGGGATCGAGAGAAATCCCTCCGGACCCACTCCTTCTCGGGAGATATGGAAAGACATGGTGACGAATGAATTGGGCAATGTAGTCGAACACTATACCATTTTCAAGGATGATGAGGGGAACAAAGTAAGGGTTATCCGGTTCTATGTATGCTTGAAATCCTTTCCAAACCAACATTCTGTCGGCGCTCACAAGGTTTGGTGACAGAGTATTTGTGCAAAATGAGGTGTCTCAGCAGGCTTTCAAACGTGGAGATGACAACAATGTACTTCTTTGGTTGGGCACTGTGATGGAAATCCGCAGCGACGTTAATGGTACCTTGGCAAAATCCGATGGTTTATTCTTTTGAGCATGCGAGACCCCATCTAGCACGGCTGGGGTGAGTGACTCTTATTTTGAAAAGGGTTTGTGCTGAATGGGTTGTTCAGTGGCATGGGAGAAGAATGGACAATGAACTATGAAGCAGGAGTAGGACGCATGAGTTGTTTGACTCTGACCACTTTGATGTTATAGACGTGGATGCATTCTGGGTGCGCCTTTGGAAGTGTACCATGGTGGTAAAGCTAATTCTAATATAGATGTTGCTCAGTGCACCGTACATTCAGACCGACCACAGCAGCCCTGGTTCTCAGTAAACTCATGGTATACTCGTGGCTCCCTTAGCACGGTCGGCAAGGAACTATCACTCGTCTAACTCCCATGAGGTTTCACCTCATCAGACTGTCCACCGTCAGCGTGTATGCTGTGAACATATGTATAACCCACAGTCAGACCGCCAGATATATTGTAAAAAATGCAACGTCTACTACCAGTGGAAGAACTCACACACCAACCTTCTGGGCGGCTTGAAAACCCTTTGTCCAGAATTATCAGAGGTTTCGGCTGGGAAAGCAAGATCGAGAACGCTATTGGTTGGTCGCAGGTTGGAACGTTGGCTGTGACCGAGGAAGGGGTGACTGCAGACGCTATTACATCCAATCTGAGCATTGAGGAGAAGGTGGATGTGTTTGAGCAAGTAAGGGAGGTGCTCCGGTCAATCGAGGGTGTATATGAGTGTAACGGATGTGAATCACAATTATAACTCACGTAGCATCACTCTCTATCTACACAAAAAAAAAAAAAATTGCATGTCAATATTATGTTTGTGAGTGATTCATGAAATTGAATTATTTGAAACCATCAGGTTCGACGCACCCCCCGATGAAATCGTTACTTATATATTTTAATATAAATACTGCAGTCAGAAAGACGTCCAGTCAGGACTCAGCCCACTTTTCAAGTATGATGGATCAAGTCAGCTCCCAGCTTGCGTTGACGAGATTAGACTCTGATATTTCTCAAGCTGCGGTCGACCGATTTCTGACCAGTGAAATTTTCTCAGAACCCATACCCAAGCCTTTTATAGACTTGCGGAGCTCATCTACAGCCGGAGTAGACGGGCATGAAGAGGAATCGAGGACCGAGGGCGATTTTGCCAGTTTGGACCCGGACGTATCGCAAGCCGCTGTCGATCACTTTCTGTCTAATGGGATTTTCTCAGAAGACATTCCAACTTCATTTAGGGCGAGCGGGGGGTCATCTCCAGTTCACGAAATCCAGAGTGAATGTGACGTCAGCTCTGATGAGGACTTGGGCAGATTGGACGGAGAAGTATCCGATTCAGCTATTGATCGATACCTATCTAGTGGGATTTTCACGGAAGATATTCCACAGCGTTTGACGAATGGGTGGAGGTCATATGCAAGTACGGAGCGCTCGAAGGAGATTGAACGGTTCCTGGAGCATGATATCTTTCTTGAATCCACACCGGAAGTCGTATATACCCCAGACAATATCAACGCGTTCCTTCAATCCGACGTTTTCGATGACTCTGCAGACATGTTAATGCCGCTAAAGTGCTTGGGTTCTTTACGAAAAGAATTGTTTGCAAGAAGGTCACGTTCAAGTCACCATGCTCTTCTGTGGTTTGATAGAAGGAAGATCACCGAAGTGGGGGTTGATGAGGACTGGAGGAACAGGAAGTGTTTAGGGGTGCTTGGACAGCAGCCGGTGAGTATTTGTGTTCAAAATTCAATTGTGAAGCTTATACATGATAACAGACGAAATGATTTACCATCCTGCGTTGCTGATGACGATAATAGATCGGCTTGCAGAGCATCTGGCACCAGACGTTTGGCTTGAGGCGCAGGAAATAGAAGCGTATCTTTCCCAGAGGCGGTATGAAATGCCTAGGAAAGCCTCGGGCTTCTTTTGTGCCGCCGGGCTACTACATGAAAGTACTTTCTCAAATCCCGGAAGAGATGAGGGACGAGGATGAAGCTGCGTTGGAAATCCGAATCGATCCGGATGACTTGGAAGGGTACCGGAGCGTATTTGGATACGACAGGGGAGACGGTTGCCAATTGGTTGGGACTGTAATCAATAGCGGCAATATGCATTGGTTTGCGTTTGTTGTAGACCGGAGAGAGGGTCGGAATGCAGCGTACATTTTTGGACAAGGGACGAGGAGGATGCAGGACACTAGGGCGTTTCCCCATCTCCGACAATTTCGAGGATACCTTGTGTTTCGAATACTTTGTGCGCTACACGGGTGGGATGATAGAGGACCAGATATCGTGATTCGAAGTGATTGGACTCAACTTGGAGGGACGGAATGTGGGGTGTACGTTGTGGATCTACTCTGGAAGCTTCAGCAGTCCAACCTGATTATGAATGCAAACCAAATACCGACTATTCCACGGTTCCAGTGCCCCCATAAAACACGGCTGGAAATGTCCAGTTATCTGTACCGCAATGCGATCTTAGGTTTACAGCACTTTATCAACCTAGCTCAGGAGCGACCCAAGGAGATACGGATGGGTGAGGGGACCTGGAGGCGAATTTAGACGCGGTGTTGGAAGGCTATTTGACGCGGAGTGGTGGTATTCTCCCCCGGACTGACCGTCGTGCGAATGTTATCAACAGTGAACTCAGACGGGTGATGGACATTTGTGAACGGTGTCGAAGAGAAGCAGCCGTGGCTCGGCAGGATCCGGCGGTAGGACCTCCGCTAAAAGCATCAGGCCACGTCACCGCGAAGGATATGGTCAAGAGTTATCCAGAGCTGAGAGGGTTAAAAGCGAGGGGTATGATTAGGACTGAAGAAGATTCGGATGAGAACGAAGAAGTGGAAGGGAATAAGAAGCCGAAAGGAGGGGCGCGTCGCTATCGTGTTAACCTGAACCAGAGCTCTGCGACTGCTAGACGATATGGGACGGCGGTAGAGGCGCCAGTGTTAGTGGAGATCAGGAGGACAGAGCAACTACACGGATGGGATGATAGTTTTGATCAGTATGAGGGAGGGCCGACTATTTCTGCCATAGCTAGGCTGGCGGAGGAGTTCACTGTGTTCGGAGATGTTGGGACGATATACTTCCCAGGGTCCACGAACCAGAACCCTCTGTCGGCTCATCAAGAGTACAGTGACCGAGGTTGGCGTCTTCCGGCTGGATTTTGTCAGGCGTTCTTCAAACATCGACCTGTGAAGCTGGACCGATATTTGATTCCAGATATTGACTATGGGACGGTGGCATGGCCGTCTTTCCCGGTGAGGACGGTGGGACTGTTAGAGATGGCGGAATACTGCAAGGAGGACCCAATGATCGCGTTGACTGGAGTACTTCCTAAAAAAAAGCAAGTGCCTTGGGACAAGATTCGGCATCTTAGGATTGATATTGAAAACAGCATGGTGAAGTCCCGCTAGAGATCTATATGTTGTTTGCGACATAGACTCATTCATATTGATCCATAAGAAACCACCTTTGAAGAAATGTGTTGGGATCTACAGCACACCGTTACATCGGGGTATAGCCCGTTATCGACTCATAACCATGTTTACGTCAAACTTGTGGTACCGCCTGCGATAATCGCGAGTACGGGGATGAGGGAA
>JANVFO010000172.1:0-22446 GCA_027919855.1 Lentinula guzmanii | reverse complement strand
GAAGTGGTGGAACAACCGCGGAAGGTGATCCCAAGAGGCACCAAACGAAAGAGAACGATCAAAATGATCGCGAAGGTGAGTAGTAATCTCTTCGATGTTTGCCTCTTGAATATTCTTTATTTGTTTAGGGTGGTCCGGACTTGGACACAATCGACAACGACACTCCCCCACCCCCTGATAATTCCCAACCTCACTCCGCCTGTTCTCGTTGCGTGATGATTGGTCGACCCTCCGACTGCCGTCCACAATCGACGACACGGACAACACAGGCGTGCGAGATTTGCCACCAGCAAAAGCAATGATGTAGTTGGTCCGGTGAAAACGCCGCCCGTCGACCGCGGGGTAAACGGGTCAAGTTGGATGAGGAGGAGGGTTTATGAGGGACCCGCCGCGAGACAGGAGAACGGAGGAGGGTTGAAGGAACTGAAGTGGCGGAACAACTCGCGCGGATCGCGGAGCAAAACCAAGACTTGGTCCAAGCTTCTGCGACAATCGCTCGTCGTTCAAGAAAAAATGTTAGGGATAATGGTTAGAGCGGAGACAAGGGTAATGGAAGCAATGCAAGGGAGTGAAAAAGTGAAGATGAAGATGAAGACGGGGAAGGTGAAGAGGATGAAGAGGAGAAAGAAAAGAGAAGAGAAAAAGAATCCGCGAGGGAAAAGGCGCGCGGAGTAAAACTCCGCGACGGACTACTTTATGTACTCTACTCGATTGCTCTTGTATTTTTTTTGTAGTTTTGTTTTTTGTTGTTATTTTTTGTTGGTAATGATGATGGCTTTGGTTTTTGATGTTTTTGAGAGTTTTCATAAGTAAGGGAAATGACGGAATGAGGATCGCGGTGATTATCGGGGAAAAGGATTTTGTTTATAATTGATCGTCGCGACGATGATCGCCGCGGGGAAGAATGGATTTTTTGAGGGAATCATGATTAATAAGTGTTAAGATCGTGCAAGATACCCTCAGGTACTTGCGAGATCTCCTAATGAACGGGATAGGACTCGGCGAAGCTATTAGCAACACCCTTGCTCCTTCAGTCCTCGGAGTGCTAGCGGAGATAATACGAGAATGAACAAGACGACGCGAGCCTTGCAACGCGATAGCGATGACTAAAGTCTCGGCGACGTGTAGCACAGCGATGAAGATGGCTAGAAGACTTTGAACTAAGTCTCAGAGTGTGCAGGATAGGAGATAGACAATCTATGTCGATTTCGAAACTAAGGAGGCAAGTACAGTGGACTACAGTACTTATAGTAATTATTCTATTCAGTAGAAAAGACAATAAACCATATGGAACAAGTGTCAGATGATAGATAACGGATAAGATGATCCGATGATACGAAGATGCGAAGATGCGAAGGTGCGATGCGAAGATACGAAGTAGCGAAGTAGCGAAAGCATCGGCGAAGGGATGCGAGATGATAGCGAAGATGCAGGACTCATACCTGAGCTAGCATGATCGTAACAGTATCCCCCTCTTACGCATTTGCCCTCAAATGCGTCTAGTGGGCTTCAAACAAAATAAAAACGTTAAGTCCGCGGAATCGAAAAAAGCGGAGAAGTCCGAGATCTCGGCAAGATCCGAACGGGCGCTAAAAAGAAGCGCGAGCATATAAGGACTCGGCGACTAAATTTTCAACTTCAACTTGAACGTCCAACATGTCCTCCCCATCGTCTCCCTCTGCTCACACACAAACCAATTCTCCTGCCCGCCCATTGTCGACAAAAACGCGACACGACTTGCGTCTACATCGCAAGAAACTCGCTGGGAAGCGCCATTCGGCAACTGCGATGGATAGAGGCGCGGCTAGGCGCAGATTGATGGAAAAGATAGCCAGGCAAAGGGTTGCAAGAGCCGAGGATGGAAAGAAGAACGACAAGGGTGACGAGGATGACGAAGAAAGCAACGACGGGAAAGCGAGACGAGAAGAGATTCGTCGAGGGAAGGAAAGAGCGAGGAGTGAAATCGTCGACGACGAGGCATTGAAGGTGAGTTTTCGATAGGCTCTTCGCAAACGCACTCTGATCCTCTCTCATTCAGCAGCCTGAAGCTTCTGAAGGTCTCGCACGTCGCGAAGACTTCGCAGAAGACCATTGGCAGGAACCCGAGTCTCCAACGACAGTCGCTAACCCATTACCTCCGCCCGTTCCTTCCAATCCTACCGTTTCCCCCTCGACTCTCCGTTCACCTCCTTGCGCGAATTGCAGGTGGGTAGACGAGCCGTGCGAGATGCGCGACGACAGGTCTACTCGCTGCACTCGTTGCATTCGCCGCCACGAAAAGTGCCACGACACTGAAAGGTCTGGCAAGGGCAGCCGAACGCAGAAGAAGACGAGGACGGCGACAAGAGTTGTCGAGGATGAAGGCGAAGAAGGCGAAAGCGAGGATGAGGGTATAATGCGATTGACGAGGCGGGGAAGTGGTCGGCGAAAGGAGGAAAGGCTAGAGCAAGAGGTCCTCTTGCTTCGCTCGGAGTTGGGTGAGTTGCGTACGAGGGTAGGAACCATGGAAACCGTGGCGAGGGAGAACGAGAGGCGGATGCTCTCGATACTCGAGAACATGGCTATGGGTCGTTACCCCGTCTTTGCGAACATTGCCGGGCCATCTGGATCGAGGGGCGAGGAGAACCGCGAAGATAGCGAAGAAGAAGAAAATAGCGATTAGATCGCTAATTGAACTTGTAAATAAAAATTGTGTAGCTATAAAAGTTTTTTTGGACTTAGTAAAATAAAGTTTTTCTTGATTTATTTTGTGACTTGTAAGAACAAACAATGTGAGGGAAAACAACAATCAAAAACTATCATTTTGTTGTTTTCCGCGAAGAGCGCGAACGAAAAGTAGAGAAAAGCGAAACGAAAGGCGAGGGTAAAAATAAAGAAACAAAGTATGACGCGAACAGTAAAGCGAGAGGCGAAACAATCTTACACGCTAGCGAGAACTTTCGCTAGTGGACCTGGCTTGGTAGGATACCTTTCGTGGAACGCGAGGAGCGCGTCGGGTTCAGGCGAAGATTCGTCGGTTGTAATTTCCGAAGCTAAAACCCATGAGAATTCATCGGCGGTACCTTCGTAACCATTCCACCGAACATAGTAGAGCAATGGACAAGCCTTTCGGCGACGATCGATTTTGGAGTCGAGTATTTCGGCGATTTCGTATTCCGGTTCGCCGTCGACTTCAATCGGCGGAGGCGGAGATTGGACTCTATTGGGGATAATGTTTTCAGTGTAGGGTTCGAGTTGAGATACATGGAATACCGGATGGATGCGACTCATATAGTCAGGGAGAGAAAGCTTGAACGATAATGAACCGACTTGTTCAAGAACCGTGAAAGGACCCAGATACTTCTCGGCGAACTTCGGCGCAGGGCGAGTCGAGCGAATATGTTCGGCGAGAACGTATACCTTAGAACCGACAGGAATGATGGGTTGCGCAATGCGTTTCCGATCAGCCTGCTCCTTATAGCGAGACTGGGCGAGAGCCATTTCGTCTTTAAGGATTGAATGGAGTTCATCTAGATCAACGACGAAATCGCGAGCAGTATCGGAAGCGAGTTTGTACTCGGGATGAACGGTGATATTCGGATGATAACCTTTATTGGCGAAGAATGGAGTAATACCTGTGGAAGCGTTCGGCGCATTGTTGTAGGCGAACTCGGCGATAGGCAGGAGGCGCGACCAGTCGTCTTGCTGGTACGAGCAGTAAATGCGAATGTACTGCTCTAGAGTTTGATTAGCGCGCTCTGTCTGACCATCAGCTTCAGGATGATAACCAGAGGTAAAATGTAATTCCATCTCCAAGGCTTTACCAATAGCCTGGAAAAAGGCTGAGACGAACTCAGAACCGCGATCAGAAGTAACGTGGCTAGGAACACCGTGTTTGGAGAAGACATGAATGACGAAAAGTTCGGCGAGCTGTTCGGAAGTGATTGTATCGTAGGTCGGAACGAAAATGGCTTGTTTCGATGCGCGATCAACGACGACGAGAATCGCGGTGTAGCCGTTCGAGTCAGGAAGTTGCTCAATGAAATCCATAGAGATGGAATCCCATGGGCGGACAGGAACGGGAAGGGGTTTAAGGAAACCGTACGGGCGATGTCGGCGAGGTTTGTTGCGACCGCAAACGGTGCATGAAGAAATATAATCACGTACGAATTCACGAACTTTCGGCCAAGTATACTCTCGGCGAACCGACGCGAGTGTGCGGTTTATGCCATAGTGTCCTGCAAGAATATGATCGTGGTGATTGCGAAGTACTTGAACGCGGAGATCGGAATGATTGGGAACATAGATGCGGTTGTCGAGGCGAAGTAGACCATCATCGGCGAGCGTCCAGCGAGGGTGCTGAGCATCGGCGGCAAAATCTAAACCTCTAGCAGCCTCGGCGTCGTGGTGATAGCTTTCACGGATGGACTTGTGAAGCGAGTCAACATCCATGATAACCGACGCTCTGAGAACTGGTCCTTGTAAAAAGGTCGCGCGAAGCGAAGAGGTCAATTGTTCTTCAGTAAAGATGGGTCTAAAATTTTGCGGATTGACCTTGGCGTAGCTGCTATCCCCCTCTTTAGGGTAGACGTCCCATCGTCTAGTCATAGCATCTGGTTTACCACCGAGCTTTCCCGGGCGAAAGCGAATAACCATGTTGAATTGGTGGAGAAACTCCGACCAGCGAACCTGTCGGCGAGTTAGAATTTTCGTTGTCGAGAAATACTCCAAGTTCTTGTGATCAGTAACAACGTCGATTGGGTCGCCAGAGCCTTCCAAGTAATGGCGCCATGCTTTAAAGGCTTCAAAGATGGCGAGAAGCTCTTTATCGTGTGTGTCGTAGTTAAGTTCGGCGGCCTGTAGCGTTCGCGAGAGAAATGCGACGGGATGTATCTCGTTGTCGGCAGTGACGATAGAAAGTATAGCGGCGATCGCGTAATCAGAGGCATCTGTTTCCACAATGAGAGGCCTATTAGGCTCCCAATGCGCGAGAACGGGAGCGTGAGTAAAAGCATCTTTAAGTAAATCGAAGGCAGACTGTTGTAACGACGACCAAAGCCAGGGAGTGTCCTTGCGCGTGAGTCGTGTGAGTGGAACGACAATGTCGGAATAATTGTAAATGAAACGGCGATAGAAGTTGGCGAAGCCGAGGAAAGACTGAACGTCCTTCACCTTGCGAGGCGTCGGCCACTCGCGAAT
The DNA here is from genome assembly GCA_027919855.1 of Lentinula guzmanii. Lineage (NCBI taxonomy): Eukaryota > Fungi > Basidiomycota > Agaricomycetes > Agaricales > Omphalotaceae > Lentinula > Lentinula guzmanii. The sequence continues at coordinate 17,268 of JANVFO010000172.1, read as the reverse complement.
GGTCTGGACCTTGTCGTCGGCCATTCGGAGACCCTCCGGCGACAAGATGTAGCCGAGGTACTCTACCGTGTCTTTATGCCATTCACTTTTCTTCGCTGAAGCATAGAGCTTGTGCTCGCGAAGTCGGCGAAGCACTTCGCGGACATGTTCGCGGTGTTGTTCGCTGAAACACTGCGGGTGCATTCGTTAGTCCGAAGGGCATAACATTCCATTCAAAAGAACCGTAGCGAGTACGGAAAGTCGTTTTCCATTCATCACCGGCAGCGACGCGTACGAGATGGAAAGCATGTTGAAGATCGATTTTGGTGTATATTTTTGCTTTGCCTGGTGCGTCAAGTAAATCGGATAAAAGGGGTAAAGGATACCTGTCCTTCTTGGTAATGGCATTGAGTCCGCGAAAGTCTACACACAGGCGAAGAGAACCGTCCTTCTTTGGGACAAAAAGGATGGGAGCGCCGTGTGGCGAAGTTGACGGCGAAACGAATCCATTGGCGATGTTTTCGTCCAGCCATTCGCGGAGTGCCTCTTGTTCTTTAGGCGAGAGGGGGTAAATGCGCGAGAGAGGCGGCGATTTACCTTCCTCAAGGTCGATCTTGATATCGAAGTCGCGATGTTCAGGTAGTGTGTCGGCCTTCATCTTGTCGAAAATATCGGCGAATTCCGCGTATTCTGGCGGAATAGACAAATCCTCAGTGCTGACCGCCGCGAGAGCGGGCGATGAGGTAGGCGGTGTAGTATGGAAGGTGGATTGGGTAGCGTAGAACATTACTGGTTCACGCCCAGCTTCCTTACAAACGCGTTGAAAGGCACGAGCACCGAGCAGCCTAATGTCGACTGCTTTGTGGCGACAAGATGTAGCCGAGGTACTCTACCGTGTCTTTATGCCATTCACTTTTCTTCGCTGAAGCATAGAGCTTGTGTTCGCGAAGTCGGCGAAGCACTTCGCGGACATGTTCGCGGTGTTGTTCTAGATTATCGGAGTAGATCAACAAATCGTCCATATAAACAATAACGAAACGATCAAGCAGATCGGCGAAGACCGTATTGACAAACCGCTGAAACACTGCGGGTGCATTCGTTAGTCCGAAGGGCATAACATTCCATTCAAAAGAACCGTAGCGAGTACGGAAAGTCGTTTTCCATTCATCACCGGCAGCGACGCGTACGAGATGGAAAGCATGTTGAAGATCGATTTTGGTGTATATTTTTGCTTTGCCTGGTGCGTCAAGTAAATCGGATAAAAGGGGTAAAGGATACCTGTCCTTCTTGGTAATGGCATTGAGTCCGCGAAAGTCTACACACAGGCGAAGAGAACCGTCCTTCTTTGGGACAAAAAGGATGGGAGCGCCGTGTGGCGAAGTTGACGGCGAAACGAATCCATTGGCGATGTTTTCGTCCAGCCATTCGCGGAGTGCCTCTTGTTCTTTAGGCGAGAGGGGGTAAATGCGCGAGAGAGGCGGCGATTTACCTTCCTCAAGGTCGATCTTGATATCGAAGTCGCGATGTTCAGGTAGTGTGTCGGCCTTCATCTTGTCGAAAATATCGGCGAATTCCGCGTATTCTGGCGGAATAGACAAATCCTCAGTGCTGACCGCCGCGAGAGCGGGCGATGAGGTAGGCGGTGTAGTATGGAAGGTGGATTGGGTAGCGTAGAACATTACTGGTTCACGCCCAGCTTCCTTACAAACGCGTTGAAAGGCACGAGCACCGAGCAGCCTAATGTCGACTGCTTTGTTGTTTACGAGTTGTGACCCCATCTGAGTGACAGAGGGATATGTATAGATAGGTTCGAAGGGGTACGAAGGTTTGTTGCGCTTTTTCGGGGGTTTCGGCGAGGGTACCGACGAATTCCGCGGGGGCGGTGAAGATGAAAGTGGGTGATCCACATGAGCGAGAGATGTCCTTTGGGATGGCGAAACCATAGCGGCAAAGGAAGACGTCTGAGGAAAAGAATTGTTAGTAGCATTTTGGAAAGAAATAGTAGTATGTTGCCAATCAACCAACGGGTTGTAGCGGCGAAGAAAACTGTATCCTAAAACTGCTTTACAAGACGAATCCAAGGGTGTGACATAAAAGTCCAAGTCAAGAAGTTCCCCGGTAGGAAAGCGAACAGGTAGCGAGGCGATCTCTGTGATCGGCGACGCAGCGAGCGAACCATCAAATAATCGTAAATTTATCGGCGAAATCGGCGCTGTAGGTATATTGTTCTGTTCTACATACGCGCTATCAATAAAATCGTTCGTGGAGCCAGAATCGAGGAGAGCGAGAAATTTGAGAAGCGAAATGGTAGTAGTATCGAAAGTGTCAGTTGGTACGAATTCAGTAGTAAGAAAGAGACGAAGCGAATTAGTATACGAAAGAGCGGATGCGTTGCAGATTACTTCCTGAGTGGTAGCACAATCCCGGTCAACGCAACTCCAGTCTTGTGCACAGGAACTGAAGTTGCTGGCTATTTTTCCGGCTGCGAAGTCGAGGCGACTGCAGCGGAATCGGTAGTACTAGCCATAGCACGGGTTGACTCAGAGGCGAGACGTTTGCGGCATTCGGCGATACGGTGCCCGGCGAGACCGCAGAAGAGGCAAAGGTTATTATCCTTGCGGTGTTGCAGTTCTGCTGGAGTTAGGCGTCCGCTATCGGTCAACTTACCAGTAAGGTTCGGCTTCTTGCCTTTACCCTTCTGATTCCCATTAGATTTCTTGCTTTTGGAGTTATCAGTGGGCGCAGGTTTTGGCGGGTTAGCCGACGGTACTGTCGCTGCTTTTCCCGAGGCCTTTCCTGTACCAGTTTGTTGCGTAGCCGTAGTCCCAGCGCGGGCTGACTCGCGACGCTTCTCCTCCTCCCGCTTCCAGTACCTCGCGTCCGAGCGTTGCGCCTCTCGGCGAAGCTCTACGAGCGTCAATGGTTCGGTCGGAAGTCGGGCGAGATCGTCCTTGATCCGCGTAGCTAAGCCGCGCTTGAATGCCCACGCGAGCGCGACAGCATCCCAAGATGTCGCATTGGCGAGCGAGTTGAAGCGAATCATGTACTTCCTTACGTTGTCCGATCCCTTCATTCTTAGGTTTCCCAGCTTATCCTCTGCTTCTCCTTCCATGTCATAGACTCCGAAATTGTCCGTGAGTTCCTGAACAAGGTACTCAAAACTAGACATCCATGCTGGCGGATTTATCGGGTCAGGATACAAGAGGTCTGGCTCGAACCACTCCTTCGCCGAACCGCGAAGATACGAAAGTGCATAGGACACTTTGCGTTCGTCAGTGAAGTATCGCGGGCGGTCGGCGAAAATGAGGGTGAGGTCGACAAGGAAAGACTGGAGTTTACGGGGATCAGAACCGTCAAAAGCGTCGGGATCGCGAAGCTTCGCCTTGGACGTTCCACCTTCGCTGACGGCAGGCCTAGCTATAGACATCTGGATGCCATTTAGAGAAGTGATCAGCGAATGAAGCATTGAAAGAGCGAGGGTTTCTCCCTCGGGTATTGCATTATCGGTAGGTGGGTTAGCAGCGGGCGCATGAGGTGTACCGCCGCCATCGCCGCCACCACCTCCACCACCACCTCCATCTCCTCCTCCATCTCCTCCTCCATCACCTCCACCATCACCTCCAGGCGCGCGTGGAGGTATCGGGTCAAGCTCTTGATCAGGTGGGAGGTCAGGGACCTCTGGGTCTTGGAAATCCTCATGTACGGATTCATCACCATCGGGAACTGATGAATGAGCTTCGGACTCTGATGCGACAGAGGGCGCACGAGTGCGAGGAGCAGTATCGGGGGGTTGGTACATTCGGCGAAGAGACGCCATCGAAGGCGAGACATGGGGCTCTTCGGGAATGGGTGTGCTACGAACAGCGGTAATGTTAGCATCGCTCAAACGAATGGTAGAAAACCCAGCGTTTGTTCGACGCCGATCACGCGTCTCGTAGTTCTGAATACGTGCGAAGCGAGTGCGGTTAAATGGAGATAATGCCTGAGCAGTTGATATGAAAGGGTTCGGAGTAGCGACATCGGTTATGCCAGGAGCGCTAGACTCAACCGTCGCTGAGCGCTGACGTCCTACAGGGCGCGACGATTCAGGGCCTGGGTTTGTTTGGGACATAAGGGAAACGAATCAGTGCGAGTTTAAAGTGCGAAAGGATACAAGAAGAGTTTCGAAATACTGTTAAGATCGTGCAAGATACCCTCAGGTACTTGCGAGATCTCCTAATGAACGGGATAGGACTCGGCGAAGCTATTAGCAACACCCTTGCTCCTTTCAGTCCTCGGAGTGCTAGCGGAGATAATACGAGAATGAACAAGACGACGCGAGCCTTGCAACGCGATAGCGATGACTAAAGTCTCGGCGACGTGTAGCACAGCGATGAAGATGGCTAGAAGACTTTGAACTAAGTCTCAGAGTGTGCAGGATAGGAGATAGACAATCTATGTCGATTTCGAAACTAAGGAGGCAAGTACAGTGGGCTACAGTACTTATAGTAATTATTCTATTCAGTAGAAAAGACAATAAACCATATGGAACAAGTGTCAGATGATAGATAACGGATAAGATGATCCGATGATACGAAGATGCGAAGATGCGAAGGTGCGATGCGAAGATACGAAGTAGCGAAGTAGCGAAAGCATCGGCGAAGGGATGCGAGATGATAGCGAAGATGCAGGACTCATACCTGAGCTAGCATGATCGTAACAATAAGTAAATGAGGTGATAGTCATGAAGGCAATAATGAGGATTGAATATACGTAAGTGAACATAAGTAAGAATCATAGTGGACCAGGTTTGTGAGGGTAACGGAGGTGGAAAGCTGGGACAAGTTCGTCCGCGTGAATTTCGTTCGCGGCGACCCAGGAGAACTCTTCGTCCGTACCTTCGTATCCTGCCCAACGGATATAGTATCGTAAAGGACATTTTTTGTATCGTTGATCCAATTTCGAGTCCAATACTTCCGCGATGTTGTATTCTTCCTCGCCGTCGACCTCAACAGGAGGCGGCGGAGGTTGAACGCGATCGGGAATGGTGTTTGGTTTGTATGGCTCTAGTTGGGATACATGGAAGACGGGGTGGATACGATTTAGGTAGGACGGAAGTTGGAGTTTGTAGGAAAGAGTACCGACTTGCTCGAGTATGGTGAAAGGTCCGAGGTACTTTTCGGCGAATTTGTCGGTGGGTCGCGTTGTCTGGATGTGCTTTGCCAGCACATAAACCTGTGAATTAAGAGGGAATTCGGGGTGAGTAATACATTTTCTGTCCGCTTGCTCTTTGTATCGAGCTTGCGCGTTAGTAATTTCGTCTCGGAGGAAAGAGTGAAGCTCGTCAAGATTAACCACAAAATCCATTGCTCGGTCGGAACGAATGTCAATTTCGGGTCTTACCGTGATGTTAGGGTGATAGCCTTTGTTCGCAAAGAACGGAGTTAGACCAGTAGAGGCATTAGGAGCATTGTTGTACGCAAACTCCGCGATCGGTAGGAGTTTCGCCCAATCGTCCTGTTGGTATGCACAGTAAATCCGGATGTACTGTTCCAGAGTCTGGTTGACTCGTTCGGTTTGTCCATCGGCTTCTGGGTGATATCCTGATGTGAAGTGAAGTTTCATAGAAAGAGCTTCGCCGAGAGCGCGGAAAAAAGCAGACACAATTCCGAGCCGCGATCAGAATGACGTGGTTCGGAACTCCGTGCTTGGAGAAAACGTGATGGACGAATAACTCCGCTAGTCCTTCGGAGGTGATTTTGTCGTTCGTCGGGATGAAAATACCTTGTTTAGAGGCACGGTCGACGACGACGAGAATTGCTGTATGTCCGTCGGAAGAGGGGAGTTGTTCGATGAAGTCCATCGAGATTGAATCCCATGGTCGGGCGGGAACCGGAAGAGGTTTGAGAAGACCGTAAGGTCGGTGTCGACGGGGTTTGTTTCGTCCGCAAACTGTACATGAGCTGACGTAGTCGCGAACGAATTCCCGAATCTTCGGCCAGGTGTATAGGCGTCGGATTGATTCGAGGGTCCGGTTCTGTCCAAAATGACCTGAAAGGGGGTGATCGTGAAAGAATTGTAAAATTTTAAGGCGAAGGTTAGAATGGTTAGGAACATAGATGCGATTATCAAGTTTTAGCAGTCCATCATCACCTACTGTCCAACGAGTATTGGAATCGTCTTTAGCTAGGGCTAAGCCTGCGATCGCTTCCGGATCCTGTTCAATAGAATCGCGGATGGTGGAATGGAGCGATTGCAAGTCCATTACGATCGCCGCACGAAGCGCGGGGCCTTCTAGAAAAGTTGCTCGAAGAGAAGTGGCTAGTTGTTCATTGGTAAAGATAGGTCTGAAATTCTGCGGGTTAACTTGCGCGTAACCGGTATCCCCCTCTTTAGGATAGACGTCCCAGCGTCTAGTGAGGGCATCGGGTTTTGCACCCAGTTTACCCGGGCGGAAGCGGATCACCATATTGAACTGGTGGAGGAATTCTGACCAGCGGACTTGTCGCCGCGTGAGTATTTTGGTGGTCGAGAAGTATTCGAGATTCTTGTGGTCGGTAACCACATCAATCGCGTCGCCTGATCCTTCGAGATAGTGACGCCAAGCTTTGAAAGCCTCGAAAATAGCGAGGAGCTCTTTGTCATGAGTGTCGTAGTTAAGCTCTGCAGCTTGGAAGGTTCGGGATAGGAAAGCGATTGGATGAATCTCTCCGTCCGGTAGGAGGATCGAGAGGTTCGCGGCTAGCGCGTAGTCCGACGCGTCAGTTTCGACGATAAGGGGTAGGTTAGGTTGCCAGTGTGCAAGGATGGGAGCGTGAACGAAGCTGTCCTTGAGTTTGTCGAAAGCTTCTTGGCACTCTTTGGACCATAACCATGATACGTCCTTTCGCGTGAGCCGCGTCATCGGAAGTACGATTTCGCTATAATTATAAATAAAACGTCGATAAAAGTTAGCAAAACCTAAAAAGGATTGAACGTCTTTGACTTTGCGGGGAACCGGCCAGTCAACGATAGCTTGAACTTTGTCTTTCGACATCGTTAAGCCCTCCGGAGAAAGGATGTAACCAAGATACTCGACCGTGTCGACACCCCATTCGCATTTGGCGAGGTTCGCGAACAAACGATGTTTACGGAGTCGACGGAGAACCTCGCGGACATGTTCGCGATGAGATTTCTCGTCGTCCGAGTAAATGAGTATATCGTCGATATAGACGATAACATTAACATCTAAAAGATCAGCGAAAATATGATTGACGAATCGCTGGAAGGCCGCGGGGCATTAGTAAGGCCAAATGGCATAACCTTCCATTCGTAGGAACCCCAACGGGTCCTAAAGGTGGTTTTCCATTCGTCGCCTTCCGCGATTCGAACTAGATGATATGCGTGAGTGAGATCGAGTTTGGTATAAAACTTAGCTTTCTTAGGAGCGTCCAAGAGATCAGAAATAAGGGGTAAAGGATAACGGTCCTTTTTGGTAATCTTGTTAAGACCGCGGAAGTCTACGCAGAGACGGAGTTTTCCATCCTTCTTCGGCACAAAAAGCACCGGAGCCCCGTGAGGAGAGGTGGATGGTTGGATAGCTCCTGTTTCCAAGTGCTTGTCGATAAACTCGCGAAGAGCTTCAAGTTCCTTTGAGGAAAGAGGGTAAAGGCGACCGATCGGGGGTTCGGCGCCAGGCTCCAAATCAATCTTGAGGTCGTAAGGGCGGTGCTCTGGCAGCACTTCGGAATCCACTTCGTCGAATACGTCGGCGAATTCCGCATACTCCGGCGGTAAGCTGGAAGTATGGTTTTCGTCTCCGCGGAGTCGGGTGAGGTTGAAGCAGCTCGCGCTGAAACTTCAGAATGGATCGCTCGTAGTAAAATAGGTTTGCATTTAGCGGCCTTACATGCGCGGTTGAAAAGGACCGCGTTTACTAGAGCGATGTCGACTTCGGGATTTTCGAGCTTAGAAGCGGCCAATTGAGCGACCGAGGGATAGGTGTAGATGGGTTCAAAGAGGAATTTGTCCGATAATGGATGAGGTGAGGGACGAGAGCGCGATCGAGAGGAAGGGCGCGAAGTCTTCTTCGATCGATTGGGGTGAGGCTGATCCGGCGCAGGATCAGTTAACTCCGGAGATATCTCTCGCGGAGTTGAGGACGTCGGGGTGAGGAACTCAACTTGCTTCGTGGAACGGAAAGTGATGTTTCGAGATACCCAGTCAATCAACGGATTGTAGCGGGTTAAGAAACTGTAACCTAATACAGCTTTGCAAGAGGAGTCGAGTGAGGTGACATAAAATGTCAGTAGTAGCAGCTCGCCAGAGGGAAATCGAACGTTGAGAGTGGTAGTCTCGACGATCGGCTTAGGGGACAATGAACCATCGAAAAGTCGGAGATTGATTGGAGGAATGGGTGAAGTGGGTAAACTATTTGCTTTTACAAAAAGCGAGTCAATAAAACAGTCAGTAGAACCAGAATCAAGTAAAGAGGTAAAAGATAGCGTCGCGGCGGAGGAATCGGAAGAAACGCCGCGAGCCGGTAAATCTAAAGTTAGCGATAAAGTGAAAGATTGTTCGTCATATGAAAGAGTGGACGCGTTGAGTTTTACTTCCCGCGTGGTACGATCTGAATCAACGCAACTCCCGTGTCGTACCGGGGTACAGGAGCTGCTGATCAGTTTTCCGAATCCACGGAAGTCGTCTCTACGCTCTCCTGCGTCTCTGCAGCTCGGCCTCGAGTCTCACGAGCCTTCTTCCGCTCGCAATCTTCAAACCTATGCTTCCCGCCACAGAAACCACAAAGTCCTAGTTTCTTCCGACGCTCCGCCTCGCTCGGGAGGAGTTTGCCGTCTGATCCTAGGTTAGCAGCGATCGACGATCGCGTCGATGCTGAACTCGTCGAAGACGAGTGGTTGCCTCCGTTAGGCTTACCTTGTTTTCCCGATCCTTTCGTCGAGAAAGCCGCGGAGGAGGGTGATGGTGAAGAACTTGGCGGGTTCTTCGAGGATGTAGTCGACGCCTTCGAGAATGAAGTCGCGACCATCGAACGGGCGTTTTCGCGTTTCCGTTCTTCTTCCCGTCTCCAGTACCGGTTGTCTACGCGAAGTACTTCTTTCCGGTAGTCCGCGAGATTAGCGGGCTCTGGAAGGCGGGCCATTTCGTCTTTGATACGGCTTGCCAAGCCGCGTTGATATGCCCACTTAAGGGCTTGGGAGTCCCAGTTTGTCGACGCCGCGAGAGTGTTGAAACGGATGTTGTAAGTCCGTACGTTGTCGGATTCCTTCATCCTCAACGTCCCGAGTTTATCCTCGGCCTCTCCCTGTGCGTCGTACATACCGAAATTGTCCTGTAATTCCTTCACCAGCGACGCGAAGGAGGATGTCCAGGCGGGCATCTCCGCGAGATCCGGATCCAGAATGTCTGGCTCGAACCACTCCTTTGCGGCGCCACCTAGATAAGACAACGTATAGTTGATCTTCCTTTGATCAGTAAAATACGTTGGGCGGTCAATAAAGACCAAAGATAATGAAACGAGGAAACCTTTCAGTTTCCGCGGGTTAGAACCGTCGAAAACCTCCGGGTCCTTAACTTTTGACCTTGCGGTCTCTGTCGGTCCACGATTTTGATTCGTGGATAGTTCGGTGATAGCACCTCCGAGATTGTCGAGGGTGCCTCTAAAGGTAGTGAACAGCTCGATGATTCGCTGTTCCGCAATGTCGGTGCGATTGCTACCTGGTCCCCCTGGAGGACTCCTAGAACGGCTAGGACCACGAGAGCTAGGTGGTGATCCTGGTCCACCAGGGCCTCCTGGTCCTCCGGGTGGTCCTTCGGGATCAGATCCCTCAGGGTCCGGTTCTTCCGGGTGGTCTGGTAAGTCAGGACTTACCTCCTCAGTTTGCTCCGCGATCTCAGGTTCTTCAGGAACCTCAGCGGGGATGAGGGATGAAGACCGATCCCGCGAGGGACCAGCCTGGGTTGTTAATTGCTGACGCATTCTGTCAGCGAGGGTGAGCGTTGTTGGAGATGGGGGGATGGCCGTCTCCAACGTTGGTATCGCCGTGCGATTGCTACGCGGCGTTCGTACCGTGATTGGTTGCCCATCAGCGGTGTAGAGTACTTGGTACTCAAATTCAGCTTGGTCCGGTGAACCAAGAGCGTGAAGGTTTGATACCCGTACCGTTGCGGGTTGGCTCGGGGCTGGACCGAAAGCGTTGGTACGCCTACGGGGAAGTCCCGTTCCAGAGATTGACTCGGCGAACGGCGCGAAAGCCGTCGCGTTGGTAGCGAAAGGATTTGCCACTACTGGCTCCTCCTGAACGTTATCCGAGTCCGCGGTGTTGGTACGAGCACGTCTGCTCCTGGTATTGACCATTTTGGGTAGAGAGGATTTAAATGGAGGAAAAGGAAGTGAAAGATGATAGAATACGATGTGCCGGGTTTCAGTTTAAATATACTGTTATGATCATGCACAGGTCGTAGGCGATAAGTTGGATCGCGGACTATAAGTCCGCGGGGTAAAAGACCGAACACCAAGATAAATCCCGGTGAGGGTGAATTGAACCTACGGAGAGGTCGTCGGACGTTGACGCTACTATTAATAGCGTCCCCGACACGTCGATGTCCGAAAGCGAGGATAAAGTAATTCCGATCGCGGGAGAACTCACGCGATCGTACTTAAGGTGAGGTTGAGAATAACTCTATTTGAAATACACTGTAGAAGTGCGCTATCAAAGTCGATATTTAAACTGAGGACCAACTATTCTACTCTCGTAGCTTTATACTGTAATCGCTACCTAAGGGTCGCTAAGCGATAGTATCCTAGAATAGTATGGTCGAACATGTGGAAGATAAAAGGGGAAAGTATAAAGGAAATGATATAAAAGGATATATAAGAAGTCGGCTAAGTGTGAGGGATAAAAACGCGAAGTGTAAAAGGATCGCGGAGGTAAGCTCCGCGACGGAAGAAAATGATGAAGTCGAAATACCGGAAAACAATCGTCAGGGCCGCGGGAGTTTGACTTGGCCTGGTCGTAACAGTCCACAAGGTTGCCATGCGAGATGCCTTTATGGCAGTTCAAATGAACTGCCATGGCTTTTGCGTCCCGTGACAGTTGAACAAGTAAAGCTTCTACCACCTTTACTCTTGAGGACCGGAAAAAGTACAGGTGGTCAGGTCTTTCCTGTACCTGTACCTTTACCTTACCTTTACTTTTAAGTAAAGCTGTTTTTGCTAACATGAACGTTCTCAGAAAGAACACATTGAAAGAAAGAAATTGACGCATGCAGTGGCACCAATTGCCATGTGCACGAAATCACTCAAGCGCTGACCGGCATCTTGCCAGCCAGCCATAGCCATTGGTGAGTCAATTGCATATTGTAGAGCTTTGATGTCCGTTACAATGGAAGCATGAAGCACGGGACCTTCTAAAGGAGGTGCAAAGAGAGAGGCAAGGAGAGCTGAAGGGCATCGTATCGAGGCACCTTGTTTGTCTATCTATTCGGAATGTGCATGAGTACTGAGCAAACTTATTATTTATATGTACCTACACTGAGAATTGGAGGTGGTAGTAATGGAGCGGTCGCCTGCGACAAACTCGATTGGCGAACACGTACATAAAGAGATACAAAATCCGTATGACATCGACACTCAGTTTACTAAGATATCAAATCATACCCTCCAGCACCTTCAAATGAGCCATACCACATGCGCCAATCTTCCAATCCCTCACCAGGCGATATTTCCGAGGATTTACACACCCAGAAACAGCACACGTTGCAGGCGGACGTGTTTCTGGTAAGGGTACGGGAGTATGAATGGTTTGGTCTTCTAGAGGAAGAAAAGCAACTGGAATAGCCAAGTAAAATTGCATTCGCCTTTCTAGTGGGGAATTATCCGCTATCCCACCATTTGAGGAAGCTGAAACGGTAGATAGCTTAGTAGCAAGCGATACTTCAAGCGCTCTATTTTCATCCGATCTGGCTGACGGCGGAGGTGCCACATTGGATTCATTTGAGGCATCTGCCATATCAACATCGCCAGTACAATCATTCCTTATTTTTGCCGCGTTTTGGTCCTGTGAAGTAGACCGTACAGCCGGAGGTGTTGCAGACGAGCCAGTAGCTGGTACAAAGATGGAAGTCGAGACCCATTTAAACATTGGCACAACTGGACCTTGTGCTGGCTTGGGACGATCGCTTCCTCCTGAGCTTCCATCCGGAACATCCCCTTCCTCTCCTTCCTCTCTATTTTCATCGTCAATGACCTCCTCATTCTCGCCTTCTTGCCCATCCAGCTCCATGGCATCTCCTTCCGCATCTCCGTCTTCCTCATCGACTGCACGGGGACGTCCTCGACGGCCACCTCTACCACGTCCAGCTCCGCCTCGTTTACCTCCTCTGGTAGTTGTCGATGCGCTTGTCGGGGCAGGAGGTACAGACGAACCGGCGGAATGTGCCTGAGATGGACCTCCGGTGCGTTTGGTTCGAGGACGGGTTTGTTTTTTGAGAAGACGATTAATTGTCTCGAGCTAGGATAGACATTAGGTCACACGTTTTAGGGCACGATTGAATACACCTTTTCGTCCTCGAGCCTCTTCTCGGAAAGATTCTTTCGCTTCCTCGCATTTTCTTCTCTGCGGAGGGCAAGCTCGGTTTCGTTCAAGACTTTCTTCTTCTTGCTTGAATTTCCTTGAACAGACTGGGCTGCCAAATCCGAGTCTGAAACGGCGTGAACATTATAAGATCAAACACAAAGTTTTCGAATTTCTTACCAAGTGCAATATGGGACGAATCCACGACACTAGCCAGAACTGCTTGCCGCGTGGTCATCGAACGGGATTTGGAACCTGGTTGAGCAGTACGGGCAGTTGCGGAGGTAGTATCCACGCCAACTGGCAAGTCTTCATCATCATCATCCTCTTCTTCTTCCACCAGCTCGGATTCTCCATCCTCAGATTCAACTTCGGAAGAAGATTCAATATCTGAAATGATTGTCAAGAGGACGCGTTTTGTCTTCGAAAAAAGTATCCTACCTTGAATTCTGCGTCTTCCTCTGACGGCTGCGCTCCGCTTGGCTACCGCTCTGCGACCAGGAGTCATTTTCTGTTCTTCAGGAACAGGAGTAGCGGTATTGGACGTTGAGCTGGCAGGAACGATAGGTAGCTTAAGCTTGATTTTGAGTCGAGGTTTGAGTGGAGACTGAAGCACATCGTCGTCCTCGGAGTCTACTCGCTGAACTACGACAAACTATGAGCATTTCATGCCACATTTGTGTCTCTCGCATTACCTTCCGAAATCTATATGGGATAACGGGCAGTTGGTAAAGGTTTATGGGACGGAGGAAACCTATATGAATACCTCGCCCTCTACATCGATATCTCCTTCTTCGTCACCGTCACCGTCCGCACCAGCGTCCGCTTCTTCAGAGACCGACATTTCTTCCTCTTCCTCCGATTCCACTATAGCTTTTGCTTTGCCCTTACCTCTGACGGAAGAAATAGCTTTGATCCCTCGCGCCTGTTTCTCTGCAGCGACAGCCTTTTGTTTTTGAGCTGCGGATTCGCTGCGTAATCTTCTCATTTCTTCTGAGTGCTCTTCAGGCGCAAAGTTCCAACTGCTACTATCAGTGATAGGCGGGTGATAGACAGTTACGATTTCGTGGTCGCTTCCAATGGGATACGATGCGTCGTCCTCGTCAATTTCTTCAGCAGTTTGTGGTCGGCCAAAAGGCGGGAAAGAATTGAATAGACTCGAAACTTCATCGGTTCTTTGACCAGCCATCTGATGTTACCGTTATGGTGTGGGAGGCATTCTCTCACCTTTTTCACTTTTCGGCCCGACAAATCGTGCGCAATTTCTCTGTCCCAGATTTCTATTTTTTCAAAATATCTTTTTGGAGGGGCGCTTTCTAGGGGCCTCGGCAGTCGACGTAGTCGTCTTTCCGGCCCACGCTGGTTTGTGCAAGGTACCTTGTCCTTGCTCGGATTAGAGCATAAACATATAAGCATAATCATAATAATCATAATGGCATCATCAGCAAAAGGGCACAGATAATATGACCCCATTATAATGTATGTCATTTGCTATAATCCTTGTGATTGTAGCAGTACTTTATTTTGCAAAGGTTCCCTTTATAGCGGTGTAATGATGGTGTTATAATGGTGTTATAACACACCTGGCATCCTGGCATCTGCTATAGCGGAGCTGTCATCCGCTATAACAGACCTGTAATGTGTTATAATGCGCTGTCATACTTACAGTAAATTACTGCAGATTTCAGGTATGTGTTAGAGTTATGCTGAATACAGCCAAGTGGACCGTCCGATGTGATGCGGTGCGGTGCAGTGCGGAATAATAGTAATGGGACGTTGATACCTGTTATGATCATGCACGGGTCGTAGGGAGAAGTTGGATCGCGGACTATAAGCCCGCGGGGTAAAAGACCGAACACCGAGATAAATCCCGGTGAGGGTAGAGTGAACCTACAGAGAGGTAGTCGGACGTTGACGCTACTATTAATAGCGTCCCCAACACGCCGCTGTCCGAAAGCGAAGTTGAGGGTAATTCCAATCGCGGGAGAAACTCACGCGATCGTACTTAGGATGAGGTTGAGAATAACTCTATTTGAGATACACTGTATGAGTGCGCTATCAAAGTCGATATTTAAACTAAGGACCAACTATTCTACTCTCGTAGCTTTATACTGTAGTCGCTACCTAAGGGTTGCTAAGCAATGGTATCCTAGAATAGTATGGTCAAACATGTGGAAGATAAAAGGGGAAAGTATAAAGGGAATGATATAAAAGGATATATAAGAAGTCGGCTAAATGTGAGGGATATAAAATCAAAGTGTAACAGGATCGCGGAGGTAAGCTCCGCGACGGAAGAAGATAGTGAAGTCAAATACCGGGGAATGATCGTCGAGCCCGTGGGAGTTGAACTTGGCATGGTCGTAACAGTGCCCCCCCGTTAGGATCGAGCCCTCGAGATCCTGGGTAATAATGACTAAAAATAGATGTGAATGATCAGAAGCAACGGGGATCAAAGTTTAAAAATTGTGATGTGATGTGAAAAACAAAGAAGAGTGAAAATTGTAAGTTGAAACGGCCCTTAAGTTGCGAAGCATATAAAGATAGGGCAGTTTCAAAAATTCTGGTAAGTTCCCTCTTCCTGTTCACCATGTCCCCCTCTACCCCCAACAACGATACTGCACAACAACGACGGGAACACCTCCTTCTCGCGCAGGCCGAACGACAATGTGCGCGCGAATTGGAGATCGCGAGACAAGAAGCCGAGTTCGCGGCGGAAATGGAGAGGCTCGAGGGAGAGGCAGCGAAGGAGGAGGAAGAAAGGAGACTCGCGGAGGAAAGAAGGATCGAAGAGGAAAAGAGAATAAAGGAGGAACAACGATTAGCTGAAGAGAAAAGGGCGGCTGAAGAACGAGCACTCGCGGAAGAGATGCGATTGGAAGAGGAAAGGAAAGCTGAACTGAGAAGATTCGAAGAGGAGCTAGTACTTGAGGAGAAACGAGTAGCTGAGGAAAAGCAGAAGGAATTAGCAAAGGTAGCCGAGTTAAAAGCAAGAAAAGAAAAAAGGGCAGCCGACGCCGCGGAGGATGCTGAGGAGGAACGAGAACAAAACACAGCATATGTGAAGTTGGTGGAGGAAAATTGGAAAGAACGGGAAAAAGCCGCGAAGGAGTTAGAAAGACGGCAGAAACGCGCCCCTGCTGCTAAACCACGAACGGTTGATGTGGTAGTACCATCGTGACCTTCTGGCTCCCGATCCAAGGTCTTCAAATCCAAGTCGGTGATTTCCGACGATTCAGATGTTATGGATGTCGACAAGGAACAGGTAGAAGCTCCGCAAGGCGTAAAACAGAAGAGGCCGATCAAGATGATCGCGAAGGTAAGTGATAACTCGTTTGCGATGATCGTTACTAACTCCTTTATAATGGTAGGGTATGAATTTCTCCGAACCCAATGCTGAAGTGGAGCCTGTTCCGGGGCAGGTAGTACAACCCCCTTCTGAGTCCTCGCAACCCCGTCCTGCTTGTTCCCACTGCATCCTGATTGGACGTCCTTCCGAATGTCGACCCCAGTCTACGGGATGACAAGCTCAGGCATGTGCTGTATGTCACCAACAGCGCCAGCGATGCAGCTGGTCGGGGGATAATGCCGCTCGTCGGTCGCAGGGCAAACAGGTCAAGGTGGATGAGGATGATTATGAGGGACCCGCCAAAAGAGCAGGTGAACAGAGGAGGAACGAAGGATTGGAGGTTGCGGAGCAATTGGCGAAGATCGCGGAGCAAAACCAGGCTTTGGTCAAGCTCCTCCAACAATTGCTGGTTGTTCAGGAGCAAATGTTAGGAGTGATGGTTAGGGCCGAGAGAAGGGTAATGGAGGCAGTGGAAGAAAGCAAGAAAAGGGAAGATGAAGACGAAGATGGAGAAGGTGAAGAAGATGAGGAGGAGGAAGAGAATGAGGAGGAGAGGAGAGCCAAAGCCCGCGAGGGAAAAAGGCGCGCGGAGTGAAACTCCGCGATGGACTACTTAACTAAATACTTCTACTCTATACTTTTTGTAGTTTTTTGTCTTTATTTTGTTCATAATGGTGATCGGTGTTTTGTTTTCTTGCTTTGTTTTGTTGAGAGTTCCATAAGTAAGGGAAATGACGGAGTGAGGATCGCGGGGATTTTCGGGAGAGAGGAAATTTTAGTATAAGTAAATAATCATCGCAACGATAACCGCCGCGGGAAAGAATGGAGTTTGAGGAAATCATGATTAATAGGTAAATGATGTGAAAGTCGTAAGGGAAATGATGAGGAATGGTTAATACGTAAGGGACATAGATAAAGATCATAATGGACCAGGTTTCTGAGGGTAACGGAGGTGGAACGCTGGGACAAGTTCGTCTGCGTGAATTTCGTTCGCGGCGACCCAGGAGAATTCTTCGTCCGTACCTTCGTATCCTGCCCAACGAATGTAGTATCGTAAAGGACATTTTTTGTATCGTCGATCCAATTTGGAGTCCAATACTTCCGCGATGTTGTATTCTTCCTTGCCGTCGACCTCAACAGGAGGCGGCGGAGGTTGAACACGATCGGGAATGGTGTTTGGTTGTATGGCTCTAGTTGGGATACGTGGAAGATGGGGTGGATACGATTAAGGTAGGACGGAAGTTGGAGTTTGTAGGAAAGAGTACCGACTTGCTCGAGTATGGTGAAAGGTCCGAGGTACTTTTCGGCGAATTTGTCGGTAGGTCGCGTTGTCCGGATGTGCTTTGCCAGCACATAAACCTGTGAATAATAGGGAATTCAGGGTGAGTAATT